>JAAGNO010010379.1:0-10180 GCA_033439905.1 Ceryle rudis
CCGGGACTTGTGGTCTTGCAGCCGTGTGGGCCCAGGGGAGCTGTAGCGGCTGCTGCCCTCGAGAGCTGGACAGCTGCCGGCAGATTCTGATGCTGCCTGGATGGGGCTGCTGGGGCTGGCGATGGGCGGCGGCTGGGCGACCTGCCCCGAGCGGGAGCTGGAGCGGAGGGAGGAGGAGGCCAACGTGGTGTTGACGGGCACGGTGGAGGAGATCATGAACGTGGATCCTGTGCACCACACCTACTCCTGCAAGGTAAGGGACACACACACACTCCCGGGGAAACTTTCAGCCCCCACCAACCGCCTGCTCGGGCGAGCGCATGTGGTTTTTATTGTATGCGCTGGAGCTTTGGTGTGTAATTATGTATTTTTAGACTGCGGAGTCTCTCCTCGCTGGAGCTCTCCCACAGCTGTGTCGAGGGGAATCTCTCAAGGTTGCTTTTTATGGGCATTTCCCTCCTTGTCGTGATGCGGAGCCGACTCCCAACTTTCTGCTCGGGCAGGGTTTAGGCTGCCGGGGAAGGTGTGCGGAGCCGCTTGCTGCCCGTGCTCGTAGCCCCCTGTTTACTTTAGCAGCATCTTGAGTTCCTCCAGCTCAAGCTATTGTTTAACTACGAATCTGGCCTCTGGCTATGTTTTTTTTTCTCCCCCATAAGCTGGGAGTCGGTAAAGTACTGAGCAACCTGAAATACCATCCGCCTGGTTGTCAGAAAACGTGCTGTATGGCTTAACCCTTTCCCGGGGCAGGAATCTCACTTGTGAGGACATGCTGCTACATGGCCTTTTCCTCTTCTCCCCGTCCCCTTTTCTGCCCATCCTTCAGAAGTGCTAAGTGCTGCGGTTCCTGCCTGTGGTTAGTGCTAAGTAGGGCCCGGGGTGATGCGCAGAGCAGTGCGTTGGTGGGAGAGCGGTGCAGGGGAAGGTTAACTTTATACCATGGCATTGCCCTCTCTTCTGGAGCATCTTTCAGCCTAGTAAACTAGTTGAATAGCTTCTGTCTGTCCAGCTGGTGCCCGTTGCTTCACTCTCGCTCCCACTGCTCTGCCCCTTGTGATACCACACGGCACAATCTGTACCCTGCTCTCGCAAATTAGATCACAGACCCTCCAGGCTGGTGCAGAGACCGTATGTTTGCAAAGCGTCTGGCACATCCTGGGTGCTACGTGGAAAACTACTATGCTGCTGCGAGCAGCCGGTGTCCTGCGGCAGCTTGGGGCACATATGGCTGAATGGATGTGGGCCACCTGACGCTGGGGCAAGGGTTGCCATGTGAGTAGGCAGGCAGGAGGTGGTCCAGTGAGGCTAGTGATGAGGCAGAAATGCTCCTCTAGGAAACGTGGCTCTTTACCCCTGCTGTGGACACGCAGCGAGAGGTCTGCCTGGCCGGTGTAAAATCCAGGCTTCATCTTGCGGCATCGGAGCAAAACTCTGGGCTGGTCAAACCGTTTTGCTTGTGCTCCTGTGATGAGAAACCTGCTTGCTCAGCAGCTCTGCCTCTGAAAGGGTATGATCAAGTCTGAAGTAAGAGTAGCTAGTGAGGAGGACCCTGGTCTGCTGGTGATGGCTTTATTTGAAACACAGTTTGCATTGCTCTGCTTGAGGACAGAGTCTCTTGCCCTGAGCCATCGCAAGTAGGACTGTGGAGAAGGCTTGTGCCACTTCAGAGTTAGCTGTGGGATTTGGTTTCTGATGACTGCTAGTGTAGTAACAGCATCTGAAGGCCAGAACCTTCCCCCATGATATGTTTCCAGTCCTGCAGTCCCGTAAAAGAAAGTGAAAGGAGAAAAACCTTCTCTCCTGCCCTGGATGGAAGCGCTCCTTCCATTGCATCTCATAGTGGCAGTGCTGCTGTCTCTCCAGTCATGCAGTGACACTTAGTGATTTCCTTAGAGCAACGGTTCTTCAGTCCCTTTACCTAAGCGTCAGTCTCTTTCCATTTAATTTTTAATGGGATGTTCACAGTGTCTTTGCAGGAAAAAAAAAAAACCAATAGCTTTGAAATGTATCTTGGGGTGTCTTAAAGACCTTAAAGCAGATAAATCTCTCTTAACTGTGACTTAGCAGGGTGTAGTGCTCATGACTTGTAAACGTGTAGCTTTGCAGCAGCTGTTGACCTTTTTCACTGTAAGGTCTCTCGAAGTACTGCAATTGCTTCAGATTCTACTGATGCTGGGTTGCAGGGTTAAACACATTTGCAGTTTAAATTGTTTTTGGTTGTTTTTTTTTTTTTTTTTTTCCTTTTCACCAAAGACTTCAAAAGAGCAGTTTGGGCATTGAACCTGACCGCTGGCTCCTGCTGCCCCATGGAGCTGGGATAAGCCCAGGTGTGGAAAGGATCTTGCTGGTTAGCTGGTGAGGAAACACACTTGCTTCCTCACTGTCATACTCCAGTAAGCATTCCTTAGGCCCTGGGGTTACCTCCAGATACCACAGTTATCTCTTGTCAGGTTCTTCTTTATCTGCAAAGCAAAGGCAAGGGCCAAGTGTGTGGTAGGAGTTCCCTAGAGCCCACACCCAAAATAGTGAGTGTTATTGATGCTGGGTGGTCTGCCAGGGAGCAGGCATGTGAATATCTGTGAGTGCTGCATTGGTGTATTGTTCTTCCTAGTTAAAGTCTAAACCCTCCCAGCTGAAGCCTTTGATGGATGAAGATAAGCACATTACAACTCAGAAGAAATGTGAAGTTAATGTTAGATAAACACCCATAAATAGCTATCAGCCATTAATTTGCTACTGGAGATTTAATAATAAGGAAGAACGGGCTGACAGAACTCCAGAAACTGAGTCTGAAATGGGCTGATGTACTGGTTCACCAAGGGAGCTGACATGGGAACTGCAGCTCCTGGTTGCAGCCCTGGGCTGCTCTGCTTCCCAAGCCTCCGTGCTGCCATTGTCCCTTCCTGCTCCTGACTCCTCTGGGCTGCCGCCTGGTTCTGGTCTGCCCTGATATTTATGAAGGGAGCTCCTATTTATAGGACAAATACAGGTTCTATATGTGCTATAGGAAGTGTTGAAAAGGATGTGGATCCTGTTCCAAACAATAGAGCCCGTGTTTTTTGGGATAACTGCAACTGTTCTCCAGCCAGGGTTGGATGTGAAAGCAGCTGGGGAAGGTGAGCTTGGTGCTCTGCTAGCTCCTAGGGAAATGACAGCCAGCTTCTGCTAGGGAAAGGCACAGAGGAGAGTGACAAGTGGAGAGGAACAACCTGGGGTCAGGAGGGAATGGTTTGGCAGAGCTGCATGTGAAGCTGCAAGCAGAGCTGATGTGTTAATTGGTATCCTTCACCTTACAGAACCACCAAAACCTCGTGGTGACCCTTCTTACTTCTGTCCGGAGCAACAGCTCACTTCCTGAGGAGACTGTATTCTAACTTCTCCCCTCTCTTTAAAAGACCAAGGTTGGCATTTCTCAAAGCATCCTCCTGGCAGGAATTAAGTATCACTGCACATGCCTGTACAGGTGGTCCCATTCCCTACTGTGGGATGGACCTCCATGGCATATTGGAAAATCCTTCTACTTTCTGGGTTTTTACTGTGCTCAAAAATATACCCTTGAAGGGATCTGCTTAAATAAAGTTTTCACTGTTCTTGCTCTGCCTCCCTGTAGCTGCCAGGAGTCTTGTAAAACAGTCTTAATCCAGTGTTTTATGTGCTTGCTGGCAAAAGAGTAAGTCTTCTATAAGGAAGAGACCTCCTGGAACTAGGTTCCAGACCAATTTTTTTTTCTCTCTCTCCCTCTTCTTCACCAATCCTTCATGTAGCCCCGTGAGTCACCACTGACAAAGTCTTAATTGTGTGTGATGATGAATGGGATGCCCTACAGGTAATTGCTTGGTCTTGGGTGCCTTTACATCTATTCATCATAGAGGATAAGGGTGGGGAGAAAGCTGGTGGACTCTGATGTTGCCTGTGAATACTGTGGCCTGGCTGGGAGGTGTTTGACTGAAACAGCCATGCTAATTAACTCAAATTACTATCTGCTTCAGAAGAGGGAGTAAGCTTTAGCCTTTCTCTCCCCTTAGAAATGTGAAAATGCCCAACTCCTACCCTTCAGCACAAGTCCCCAGCTGCACCCCCCGGCTGCGCACTCTGCTTGCCTCATGATTTGTATTTATTCCCCCCCGCCTTTGTCTCCTCCATGTTCCTGGGTTTTTGCCCCAGTACCTCACCTTGCAGCGAGCGCCTGCCCCGGGGGTGCTGCCGAAGGAAGAGGAGGTGGGGCTGGTCGGGCTGGAGGAAGATGTCTTAACTTGACTGTGGAGAGAAGCACAACCACAGGGATCTGTGCTGCTGAGAAATGTTGGAGAAACAGCTGGTCCCGGGCGGGGAAGCGGGAGGCTTGTGCTGAAGCTGTGCAAGCTGTGCTCTTTAGCACCCTTGCCTCCTCAGCTCACCTGAGGTGCCACATTGGCAGGTGGCCTTGGACTGGCTCTTTGAAGGGGGCTGCCTCGTGCGGCACCGCTCGCATGTGGTGGAGCAGATGTCGGTGTCAATACTGGGATTCCTGTAAGATCAGAGGCGAGGAAAGCTGCCTGTCACAGCTACCCTTCTGTGCCATATGAAGCTCCCTCTGTTTGCTGGTTGACTGCCATCTCTCTCAAGAAGAGAGCTCATGCTGACAGGGCTGCGTACGACCGAGCAGGCGGCTTTTCAAGCAGGCTTCCTGGGCTGAAAGAGGCTGCACAAATGGCTTTGAAGGCTTTGCTTTCTCAGCCTCTCTTCTTCCCCCTGCCCAGCAGCTTGGACTTGGGCTGTGTGGGGAGGGATGGCAGGCTGTGTATAAGTTAGTGCTTGTCCTTGGGTTGCTGTGGCGTTGTGCAGTGCTGGCCCCAGGGGAGCTGACTCCCTGGAAGACAAATGAGTGTGAGAGCACGTGGGTACAATGTCTCTTGTCTGGGAGCAGTGAAGGCATGTGCAGCTTCCAAAGAGGAGCTGTCACAGTGGTGTTTATACCTGGGGTGGTTTTTGATCTCAGGTATGCAGGAGAACAGGGCTCACCTCTGTAATATACAGTGGCCGCTGTTTGGAGCGTAGGTCTGGGCTGGGTGGGAGCTGAGACCTATCAAGTCCAAAGTCCTTCTCCAAGGCAGGTGACTACTACACCTTCAGGAGAAGGTGTCAGGAGCATCTGAGAATAAAACACACTCAGGACTGAGATAGTGCTGAGCTCACACCTCTGAAATTTTGCAGTTAGGGCTTCAAAAAATTGCAAGATTGATTAAAGATGATGAGACTTTCATTCCCTGTAGCCCCCGACATGCTTTTACCCTCTTATTTAAACTTTGCAGAGTCAGATCTTTGTACGTGGCTTCTGTAGTCACTGAGTAATGGGATGGACATATTTGACAAAGAGTAAGAGTCTCTGGATGGTCTCAAAGAAGCCCATACGGGAACACAGTGCTCTTGAAGGGCTGTGCAAGGCAGAGCCCAGTGAGCTGCAGTTGTAAGTAACTGTATAAAAAATATCTCATTCTTGACTGGGATAGTGTCTGCTCTGCATTTTCCTCCTCGACTGTAGCGAGTCCCCCCACCACAGCCCCTGTGTCAAGCATAGATGCTCTAGTGGGAACAACTGACTGCCTCCCTGCCACCCCGGTGTCCCCCAGGGTCTGGAGAGACCATGTGTGAGCTTCCTTCCTCTGTCCCTTGTGTTCCCCGCAGAACTGTACTCTTAAAGTACGTGCGTGCCTGCCTGTTTCAGAGAGGGGATCGAGAGCCCCCTTATCTCTCAGCCACCACCTCCCTGCCTGCTGTGGTGCTTGGCACGGTGTGCTGAAGTGCTCTTTGGGCGGTGGAGACAGCTGGAGAATGCAGGTGACTGAGCACTCGGGCTGCAGTAAGAGGGAGATGCTTGCAGAGAGTGTGATAAAGCACAGCACGCCAGGCCAGGATTGCTGGTGGTCACAGTAATACCCAGGCACTAGAGCAGCCACCCTTGCTCCGAGCAAAACCTCAGGCAGCTCCAAGGAGTTGTTTCTATTACGTGCAACATTCAGCTCTGTTGTGTTTCCCCTGCAATAGGATTGCATCAGGATTTCTGAGCTATCAGGAGTGGATGGGGACGTGTCTCTGGTGTCCTGCGTGCACTGAAGATTCATTGTAGGGCTGCTGCTTCCCTCCTGCACAGGGCTGTTTGCTGCGGGGAGGTTGGCTTCTGCAGATCTCGCCTTTTTTGGGCAGGGGGGATGAGCCAGCAGTGAGGTCCAGGGAGACTGCTCTAGAACCACTGGGATGGGGAGAGCAGGACTAATCCCCGTGGCCAGGACTTAACTGTTTTGCTCCTAAAGTTTGGATGAGTGAAGGGAAATGGGCTCCTGCTGCCAAATCCTTCATGTATTTTAGCAAATCCAGTCTGTGAAGGCAAAGGTTTTCTTTAGTCGTTTATGGGAACATAAGTTGCCTTTGATATTTCTCCATGGTGTGTTATCTGCTCTGCCTTTCATCTTCCCAAGGTACCGGTGCCTTGTCAGAGCCAGAAACCTCCCTCCTTTCATTCACCCAACTCCACCTGCCTCCTCCCATCCCTGTTTTAAGGCTCCTGTGCCACTGCTTGGAGCCTGCCCCATGGATGAGCAGTGTCCTCTCTAGCTGTGCAGTCTTCCCCACTTGGGGCTTCCAGACATTTATCCTTCCCTTCAAAGCTTGTGTCTTTTAATTCAAAAGTGTTTGGGTTTTTTTGGTTTGTTTGTGTTTTTTTTTTTTTTTTATTCTTTGATACATTTTACCACTGAGTTTTAATTGTGAGCCAGAGTATCTCTATGAGTGCTGTACCAGCCAGAGTCTGTCACCTTGAGTGATGCTGCCTTGGAGTAGAACAGGGATTCCTCTGGCAGGGCTGAGACTTACATGCTGCCCTTGATAGGGCTTGAATCATGGCCCTGGCCCCGTGTCTGCAGAGGTCAGGCTTCCAGCTCATGTCTGGAAAAGGTCAGTGGCAGGTGAGGTGGATCTTGCTTCTGTCCCAATGGCCAGTCCAGGAGTGGATGATCTTCTAGGAATTTGAATTCTTTATTAGTAGTGGGCATGACTGGGTCAGTTCCTAACCTTATTTTATTTTCAATAAATAATTTTCCTGTTCTTTAGTCTGTGCTTTCAGAGGGATGGCCAATTAAATTAGTCCTGCTGGAAGGCTTTGCCAGCCTGAACCACCCTGGACATCTTGTGACACCATGATAAAAACTAACTAGGTCAGAAAGTGCCAGTTGTCTGTGAAATATCTCATGTGCTCTTCCTCTCTCCTCAAGGTGAGAGTCTGGCGTTATCTGAAAGGCAAAGACATCGTCACTCACGAGATCCTCCTGGATGGTGGGAACAAGGTGGTTATCGGTGGCTTTGGGGACCCGTTAATCTGCGACAACCAAGTCTCGACCGGGGACACGCGGATTTTCTTCGTCAACCCTGCCCCGCAGTACATGTGGCCCGCACACCGCAACGAGCTGATGCTGAACTCCAGCCTGATGCGGATAACGCTGCGCAACCTGGAGGAGGTGGAGCACTGTGTGGAAGGTGAGGCTGGAGCACGGGTGCCTACCTTTCCCTGGGGTGCTCCGAGCGCGCCGCTGAGGCAGCGGCCGAGCCCTGCCTGTGCTGGCCACCGTGCGCTCTTGGCTTGTGAATGATTGATTGGCAAATGATCTTGCTGCTGAGATCCTGCTGCTCTACATGTGTCCTGGGTAGAGACCCACTGCTCTGTAGACTCGCTTGTCATGGGGACAGTGCCTGGCAATTCACCTGGTTGTCAGAGGCAGTGCTTGCAACCAAGGTACAGCCAAGTAAAGTTATTTTATGTTATTTTTGCTCCAGACTTGATGCAGGTTCTCAATTCCCTCCGCAATGAGTCTGATGTGGTTGGGAGCGTCCCTGCAGCAAGTCCTGTCCTAACACAGGCCTGTGTGTGGCAGGCACAGGAATTCAGACTCTCCGCACCTGAGGGAGTTTTCCTGTAGGTTTAGCGCTAGTAAGTGAAGGGGTTAATCCTGTGGTGAAGGCTTGTCCTTGATGGTAGTCATCTCCACCTTCCTTGCTTGCTAAGCTGGCCTTGTGGACTCTGCAGGGATCCAAGAAGCCATCTGAGTTCTTCTTGGGGGTAAAAGGTAATTCTCCAAGGTGCAACTGAGTCAGAACCAAACTAAGTGATTTTGGGGGGTATGATGTGCTTCTGTATTGTGGTGAAGCCCTGTATCTCTTGCACCTCTCGAAGAGCTCAGATGAGGAGGCTTGTCATGTTGTGCCTTGCTCATGGGGCACATGAGCACCACGTTGATGCTTGGCACAGGACCACGGGCTGGCTAGTAGCTGCCTGTGGGGGACAGCGTGAGGGGTGCTGCCATGCTCACACTGAAGTGCTGCTCTGGCTGTAATGACATAGCTGTTGGGAAGACCTGAGGGGGCAACAGCCCATATGTGCTGTTTAATAGGGTCTTAAACCTTGAGGTGTGGAGATGTGTCTCTATGGAGAGCAGATCTGGAGAGAACTGATCTTTCTTCTACTTGTTGCCCGGCTACCTTGCAAACATCTGTAATAAACCATTTGCTGGCTTCTCTCTTTCCCCTTTATACTTGTCCTGTGTTCCAGCAAGAGCTCTGAACTCAGGGGGGGGAAAGTGGTGCCCCAAAAGCCCTTTGCTGGGTTCTATGTCCTGAGAGCAGATGAGTAAACACTGGAAGGAATGCAGGAATTCTGCACAGGCAACAAATAAACATGCAGATTGGCTCCCTCCTCCCCTTGGATGTGCAGAGGAGAGGCCATAACCCCTTTGTCCAGCTGTGAATACTGACAGAGGTAAATGACCGAACCCTGGAGCTGGGAGAGAGCTGGTTCAGCAGAGGTTCACACGAGGCACCTGTCTCAAGTGGGTTTTGTAAGTGGGAGAGACATGTGACATGTTTATACGTCATGTAGATATGGTGCTTAGGGACATGGATTAGCAGTGGATGTGTAGAGTAGGGTTATTAGTTGGACTTGATGATCTTGAAGGTTTTTTTTCCAGCCCAGATGATTCTATACTAATATCTCGGGGTAGTTCATGAAGTGTTGATCAGAGGAGATTCTGATCTTATGCAGTGATTCTTATTTTGGCAGCTGTTTTACTTGCCTTGATAAGCCCACCTTCCTTGTCACATCCAGTGGACTTGCTTTTCTTCCCACACCTTGGAAGCTTGGTTGTTGTGTAAGTATCCTGTATGCAGGGTGCTACCAGGTCTGCTGTAGACACCGTGGAACAAACTGACCTGAAAAACCTCAATTTCCCTCCAGCCCTACCCAAAGCTCAGGCCTCTCCTGAGGTCTGTGAAAGCCGCCCTGATGGTTTCTGAGAGACCATGCAAAACCATCCCTGAGAACCTATTCTTGCCACCCTGGGAACCATTTCTGAGCACTGAGTCTGAGAATTTAGCTCCAGGACTTATTTCCCATCAACTCCCCACAGGAGGGTTCAAAGCAAAGCTGCCCAGAGCACTGCTCTTTGCTGCACTTTGAGTTTAAAAACAAACTTTTGAGTGCTTTTGCAGAAAGAATTGGAAGAATGGTGGCAGCTGAGTGGAAAAACATTCATGTTTTGAGTATCTTCATCATCTCCTGTTGCTCCAGCTTGGAAAATTCCTAGACATCAAAATCTTTCCTGTCTAAGAGGCGAGTTCAAACCAGGGCACCTCTGTGAAGCAGCTCAGGTTAGAGGCAAAACAGTGTTTTCATTACCCTCAATTGTAGTAAAAATGCTTTGACCAGCTGCAGTCGAAGTGCAAGACCAGCTGAGCTCTGCAGACTGGCTCAGCACTGGTGGTGCCTGGAGGGAAGTGTCTTTTCGGTGCTGTAGAGCAAAGGAGAAGCTTTGGGGCTTGTGCAGGAGGCTGGGGCTCAGGCCTGGACCAGGTCCCTGGGTGAAGGAGGATGTTCTGGTGCCTCTGAGGGGAATGCATGGAAAGGGAGCTGGCCCCAAGCAGTACGCAGTGCTCTGTTGTGCCAGGAGTGGGTTTCCTCTTGTTCTTCAAGACACCTGGATGAGGCTTCCTGGGGAAAGAACCAGCCCAATAAAGCTACAGCCTCCCTGTATTTGTGTCTTGAATGCTGGTACTTCATGAACAGGGCTGGAGTCACAGAACCATAGAATAGTTTGGGTTGGAAGGGGTCTTTAAAGCTCCATCCCCCCCGCAGGGAGCAGGGACATCTGCAACTAGAGCA
>JAAGNO010010379.1:13625-39762 GCA_033439905.1 Ceryle rudis
GAGGGGCGCAGCGGTGGGAGTGTGGTGGGAGGGGGGGGGGGGGGGGCGGGGGGGGGGGGGGGGGGGGGGGGGTCCTGTGTGTAGGCCAAGCACAAGTGTCTGTTTCCTCCCTCCCTTGCACTGTAGTAATGCAAAACATCCCATGGGTTTATGGCAGTAGCTAAGAGAGTCGGTTTGTTTAGTAAATTCCTATGGAATTTTAATCTGGTGTGGGAGGCTACTGGTCTGGGAAGGCTCCTTTGGCCCCACTTCCCACTCTGGCACATCCTGCTGCATTTCTCTGCAGGCTGGGGCTTCTTGGTCAGCAGCACAGACGGCGTATCTCTTGGCGTTGCTGGCTGTGTGGTTATGACAAGTGCTGGGCCCTGGCCATGTGCACTTGGTTCTTCTTTTTCCTTTGCTCCAGTAATAACTTGGAGGGGAACTGTGGCTTCTGCAGTGCTGCAGAGGGGAGCTGTTGCTGTGGTCTCTGGTAGCCTCTGCACTGCCTTCTGCACTCTGTTTTCCTGTTGAACTGCTGGGTACTGGTTGGTACTGGTCTGGGGCTGCTACATCACCTCCTGGGAACTTTGAAGGAAGCAATATTCTCTGTTTCATCCTTTTTGTACAGATGTGGGGGAGAAAAGAAGGTTAGAGATGTGGGAGTGGGAAAGGTATTACAAGTTTCCACAGGCAACCAGTCTGAGACATTTCCATGTCCCACTCTCAGTTCCTGCAACCTCCTTTTGGTGCTTCCCGCTGCAAGATGCTCGTGCAGCATCAGCCGTGCTCAGGGGACTTGGCAGGAGCTGCGTTGCAGTGCTTGCAGGCAGGGGGTTGCTGCAGAGAGCTCAGCTCCTCCACGGACATGTGAAGCCTTTCGTGGTGGTGCCAGGGGCTCTGTGCAGGAGAGGAAATCCCACTGCGAGGGTGGCATGGAGTGGGTGTGAATGGAGTGACAGTTCCTACTGACAGCCGTCACTGTTCCTGTTGACAAGGCTGGCTCTGAATCTCTTCCTCCAAGCATCTCCTAAACTGAATGCTTACAGATTTGGGACTCTGGCATCTCCTTCATCCTTTTTACAGAGTGTTTTTTCAGACTCAGGTGCAGCTTTTCTGTCTCATTGCCTCTTCCTGACACCCCCGACCCTCATCCTTAGCCACCATGTAAAATGGGGAGCTGCATCTCTCCCTCCTTGGGCTGGATGAGAGCTTGGGAACCTGTATCACCCCTGGGTCCATATCCTGGAGGTCATCCCTGCTGATGCTGCAGGCTTTGGGACCAGGCTTTGCAGGCAGCCTGGGCTGTATCAACCTTTACACGCTGACTGCTTCTGATCACGGTGTCACCAGGCCACAAATCCATAACTTTAACAAAAGGTGTTGCTGTGCTGGTAACTGCAGCTGCCCAGAGCTTCCCCATCACTCAGTTCCCTGTCTGCTCCGTATCAAGTGCTGGAGGGAGCAGCAGCCAGCCCTGTCACGCTCTATGTGCGGGAAGTGTAAATGAAATGTATGGGTGTGGCCGCTCGCAGAATGCGGCCAGACGGTCACGTGTGGGAATTTAGTTTGTTTTAATGCTGTAACCAATTTGCAGCCACCTAGGACTGAGTGGCCCTGCCTTCCTGGCAGGGGAAGAACTCAACTCTGCTTCTTACTGCTGCAAGTTGCCTGTTCCTGCTGTTTGACGTGGGCAAAGCTCTGTCATTTTTACAGCCAGGGCTTGTGCTGCTTGTTTTGGACTCTTCCCCAGCTGAGAACTGGGGCATGTGGGTGCACAGGTCAGCTTGGACATCCACAGAAGGGGTGGTGACATAGCAGGAGAGATGTGAGGGAAATGGTTCAGTATGGTTTCCAAGGGAAGCCTGGGAGCTGGGTCCTGCTGTCAGGGAGGACAGAGCTGACCTGCCCACAGTCCGGAGCTGTGGTGGGGTGATGGGCAGCACTGGGCAGGCCAGTCTTTGCCCGAGAGCCCTGCAGGACTCTGCTATCAGAGCTGCCACGTGCCTGCTGGCACCTGCCTGGGCTTGTTCTGTGCTAATCCTTACCAGGAGTTGGACTTGGGTCTGTTTTTCATACTAAACACTCTGCAAAGATCCTGCATTCCTTTGGGATGACTTCCAGGAGCAGGAGAGCTCTTTGATGTGCTATGTGGCCAGGGTGGGGACAGAATGGTTCCATGCCCCAGGACTGGAGGAATAGCCTCCTCTCCTTGATGGGCTGTGGATTGGAAGAGAATGGTGCCCTGCAAGCTGCTCCCTCCTTGAGAAAGCCATTCTAGCAGCACCTTTTTCTTCTTCTTTTTTTTTTTTTCCTTGAAATATTGCTTCTCTTCCTGCATTTTCAGCTTCCCAGAATAATTTTCTTTGATTAGCAAAGGAAATGGGACTCCAGTGCTTTCAATAATTCATATCCAATTTGGCTAATTTCAGCCTGGCTGCAGCGCAGACTACAAAGTGAATAAGAATGTGTGAGGTTTCAAACCACTCTTTCTTATTTGCTTCTAATTTTTACTCCCCTGGCTCTCCTCATGTCCAGCAGCCGCTTTAGTTTCTTAACCTTCCTACTAAACCACGGCAAGCTGAACAGTGTGTCCGCGTGTGTGTGGTGGCACAGGCTGGGCTCTGTCCTCAGTCCTGCCTGTGAATTGCTGCTCTTCCAAAGCTCGTGTTCCCCTACCCAGTGTTTTGCCCGCTTTCCCAAGCTCCTTGGTTGGTTCACGAACAACCTTCATCACCATTGCAGCTGAGACCTGGAGCTGACCGGTACCTCTGTGTGAGCTCTCGTGCCTTGGCCACATCCCAACCCTGTTAATTTCCCTCACCTCCTTAGTTCTGTGTTGCAACTTCACCTGAAAGCCGCTTTCTCTGGTCGGTAAATGCGCTGCCTGTTTGTGGTGTTTGTGCACTGACACATCTTTCTCCAATCCCAGCAGTAGTTCCAGGCAGCAGAGATCTTATGGATCACACAGAAGCCTGCTGGTAAAAGGTATTTTATGACACAAGCTGCTGTAACTGTGCCTGTTGCCTCTGTCTTTAAGCAGCTGGCTGAGTAGGAGCTGCGGCTGGTGTTTGCCTGGCGTGCTGCAGAGGGGAGTCTCTCTGCGTTTCATTCTTACAAGGCAGTGGGTTTTATCCTCAGAGGCCACCTGGATTTAGCTGGATTTCTTGGATTTAGGGGATTTCTGCCCCAAAAGAGGACTAGAACTACTGCTTGCTGTTTATAGAATAGAGATGCTCTTTCACAGCTGCGTTTGTCACCTTGCTGTCTAGCTTGCTTATTCCATTTGCTCATCCTGAGCTGTCTTTTCAGAAGGAAAGCAGGTTAAATTGGCTCTGCTGCCCTTCTCCAGATCCAGGAGACAAACCTTATCTTCCATGACCGACTGACTCTTCCTGTCCTATTTTCCCCCCCTCCCTGTGCAGTAGTGCATGTTGGAAAAGAGCTGCACGCTCCCGGAGGATGTTGTGTCATCTTGATGGGCTGTAAGTGCATCTTCTAATATTAGACCACTGTGCTCTCTCTGTCTTGCAGGGATGCTAATTAGCTTAAGTGAACTGGAGGACCGTCTGTGCCTCAGCATCTTTGATTTGTGGGGGATACTCAATTAAAACAAGGGGAACAGGGGGAAAAAAAAAAAAAAGTTGAGGGAGCTTTTGCTGATCTCTGCACTTCTGTGTGCACTGGCTGTCTTTGGGGATTTAGTCCTTGATTCTGCATTTGAGGTGAGCAGGGCCAGATCAGCAGAGACCAGCTCACAACTCTCCTCAGACGTGCGGGAGTGCTTTGGGCTGGAACTGGTCTCATCCAAACTGCTCCTCCTGGGGTGAGAGGGAGGTGTGATGGCTCAGAATTTGCTGTAGAACCATGAGAAGCAGTTATCTTTCCTTGAAGGGCTTTAAAGCAATTAGCCCGTGTTAACAAGCCAGTTAACTCCCCTAGGTGAGACAGGTTATGGTAAGTAAGCAACAGTAGGGTCCCAGTTTGCAGAGCAAGTTTGGGACCTAGCAGGGAATGGAACCCAGGAGCCCTAACTGGGTGGTGGGAGCTCAGGGCTGCCAGGTAGATGGGAAAGCTCAGGATGGCTGTGATTACCCAGCTGCATCATGGCTCTGGATGGGGCAGATGTTCCTTCAGCCTGATGGGGTATGCATTAACCCTTTGGTTGCCAAAGCTCAGCACCTGGCACCTTCTGTTCTGGAAGGAGTTAAGTTGTTTCCTTCCAGCACTTGCAGTACTTCTGAACCCACAAACTGCAGAAGAGAAGTCATTGGAGGGCAGGACTGGGGGGGGGGAAATCACCCAATACATGGTTTGCCAACTCCAGATCAACTGCCAGACTGCGATTATCTTGGCTCTGAAGTTGTTCTCCTTGGCCAAGAAGTATTGTATCTCACCCTGGTTCTGGGGAAAAAAACAATGCTCTGGGGCCTTGGGTCAGTTCAGGCTTTCAAGTACTTCTCTAAAATCCAAGAATAACTGCACTACAAAGGAAGCGTCAGCCTCAGAAGTGGTAGTGAGGGTGCAAAAGTGATTTGAAAGGATCTTCTGGCTGCATAAGGCAAGCTGAGTCCTGGCTTCCCACCTCAGACCAGACGGCCCCAAACAAACTGGTTTGTGTGGCCCCCATGGGAGGCAACTGACAGTGAGGGGCTTGGATGTGGAAAATCAAACTGGGCAAGTTGGAGCTGTAAGGTGTTTCCAGCTTGGTGTGTTCTCTGTTAACATGAAGAGATTACTGGTTCCAGTGGAGGGCAAAAATCATCTGAGCATGGGAAGAAAGGAGAGGAGCAAAAAAAATAGGTTAGAGGATGTTCTGGTGTCTGTGCCTTGGTGCCTGCAGCTCCTATTACCAGTACCATGGTCTGGCTTCTCTATTGCCTTAGCAACAGTGCTGAGACCCCTGCTCCCAGTGCCACCAGTGAGACCCACGGGTCTGTAACTGCCCCTGGGGGGTCAGGCCAGGCTGGGGCTTGCCCTTTGCACAATATTTACCAGCAGAGGCTGAGTGAGAAGCTGACGGAGAGGGAGCGAAGTGTTGCTGTGTGGTGACGCCTCGTACCTGCGATCCCGGAGGCAGACGGTGGTCAGGGCTGGGTTTGGACCTTTTTCTGAGGGCTTCTCTGTCCTGGAAGCTGTTTCCCTGTCCCTCTGTGCAGCCGGCCCAGGAGAGAGGTGCTTCCCCGGGCTCAGCTGGGTGCTGCCTGCCACCAGTCCCAGCCCTCCCTCTGCCTTGCACCCTTCTCCCGATGAAACCTTAATCCGCGTGTTGCACTAACGGGCAGCGGCCGGGCGGGCAGCCAAGGGCGGCATTCCAGGCATAGCTCAGCCAGGTAGGCTGGCAGGAGCAGCCCTGCTCGGCAGGATCTGCCCAGAGAGGTGTGTTGGGATCAGCCTGCCTGTGGGGAAGGGGTGCTGTGGGGAGCAGGGTGTTCCCAGTCAGGCTGTGGCTGTGGCCCAGCAGCAGTGGTGGCACTGACCACCCAGGGGTGCAGGTGGGGGTGACGTCTTTGGGACTGTTTAGCCTGGAAAAGAGAAGACTGAGAGAGGATCTTATTAATGCTTACAAATATCTGAAGGGTGGCTGTCAGTAGAAGGGGCCAGTCCCTATCACAGGGCACCACTGAAAAGAATGAGAGGTGATGGTCACAAGTTGAAACATGGGAAGTTCCACCTCAACATGAGGAAAAACTTCTTCACTGTTCCAGTGACAGAGCCTGGAACAGGCTGCCCAGGGAGGTTGTGGAGTCTCCTTTCCTGGAGACTTTCAAGACCCTCCTGGATCTGTTCCTGGGTGATCCTGTGTTGGCAGGGGGGATGGACTTGGTGATCTGCAGAGGTCCTTTCCAACCCCACCGTTCTATGATCCTTCCCTGGCACGGAGGGGATGGTCTCTCATTGCTGACGGTGGGTTATTCTCATTGAAGGAGACTTGCTTCTCATTCTGTTGGTACCTGAGGACTTTGCTCATGAACAGATCTACCAAAGCTGTGGGGTCAGAATTGAGTTGCCTTACTTAGTTATTACCCAAGCAAATTGTTTTGACTGGGTTGTGGGAGCTGCTTGTGTGGTTTAAGATTGGCAAGAGCTTGGCCTGGGGTAGGCTGTGGCTTTGTGTGGGACAGTCGTGCTTTGGGGAGTCAGCCTTTGAGAAAACAGGTTCTTTATCTGTTTTCTTTGTCCATCTCCTGCTTACAGCCAGATTCTCTCTCAGCTTTCCCTGTTACACTGGGCTGTCTGTTTATGCGGCGATAAAATCCCTGAGCAAATTGTTTTAACTGATGCTGTTTATCTAAGAGATAAACTAGGATCAGTGGAAGCTCCTGGCAGTTGCATGGGGAAACTCTGTCACGAGGAGCCATTTGAGCTCTGTCTAGGTGAGTGCTTCTGCTTCTTTCAGCATGGTTGTCGTCAAACTTTTTCCAGACTAAGCACAGAGACCAAAATGTGCAGAAATCCCTAATTTCTTGCTATCTTTGTCTCATGGCTGGAACATCAGTGCAGCGGAGGCACACTGGTGGATGCAGGACTCTGGGAGATTGGTGTTTGCTGCTGGCCTGTGCTGGGGTGGACTCTGTCTGGGCTAGGGCTGTGGTGACCATGGGCTGTGTCTCTCAAGCGAGCCCCATACCCATTACAAAACAAAGCTTGGGTAGTTCTTACAGGACACCTCTACAGCAGCAGAGCATCAGCTTGGTGTTTGGAGGACGTGTAACTAAGGGGACTGGATAAAAAGTGGATTTAGGTGTGGGGAGGGTTCAGGATATGCAGCCGATATGGCTCCTGTATCTGTGCCTGCTCCATGTGAGCTCTGATGGTGGGGGCCTGGAGCTGGGCGCTGGAGCCACTGTTGTATGGCAGCCCTCTGCTCCAAGGGTGGCTGGTGTTTCCTCAGATAAGTAGCCAGGTCACTTGTGGCTTTGTTTAATAGATGTGCTGAGGAGTGAGCTCTTGTGTACAGGAAGCATTTCCCACCCTCCGCATGTCTCCCAGCCCCCACGGGCTCTGCATTCCTGGGCAGTGAGGTTGCCTGCAAACAATGGCACCGAGATGCGTGTCCCCATACCACGGGTGACGTAACACTGGCAAGGAGAGACCCCTTCTCCATAGGTTGCCCTTTGTCTCTGGCAGCTCTCTGGGGTGTGTTTCACTCGCCTTTGGTTAAGTCTCCATTTTGGGTGCCAAATTTCTAGATCCCCCCCCAAGCTTGGGAAGGGGGAGGGAAATCTCTGACTGCTCAGTTTGGCCTTTTGCCACCAGGCCTGTGGACACCAAGTGCACGGTGCCTTGTGCCTGTTGTTATGGGCCAGGGGAGGAGGGAGCCATGGGGCTGGAGTTGGGCCACCTGCTCTCCTGTGTCACTGGCAGGCCAAAGGTTTGGTGGCTCTGGGCACAAGAGTGCATGGCAGGGGGAGGAAAGATCCGAACAGAGGTTGTCCACCGTGGGGGCTCCCAGCCTTGCCTTCAAAGGGCAGCATCCCCATCTCCTAAACACCGTGCTTCTCCCTGGTCTCAGTGGGACCAGGCACCCCACAGCCCTTCCAGGGTGGGTGCTGGGGTGCCGTAGCTGTCACATGCTGCTTGCTTGCTGTCCCCAGGCACAGGGAGAGGGATGCAAAGCCAGGCTCTTGTTTGGGAACTGCCACGGCTTCAGTTCCCCCCACTATGCCCAGTGCTCCCTACTGGTGTGGCCGTGAGGAGCTGGGAGGCTGCTCGCCAGCCTGTGTGTGCACCGGGGCCCTCTCCACTTGCAGGGCGGGCACGCGGCTTCCTCAGTGCAAGGCTGAGCAGGTCCTTGTCTTGCAAACACTTGTCTGAGAAGCTGCCTCTTTCTCCAGTCCCCTCCCAGGCTGTGTTCCCTTCATCTGTGCCTGTCCTCCCCTGTGCTGCTGGTTTCAGGGTGGGCGATACCCGTGGACCCCATGGCCAAGCTAGTGCTCCATCCTCAGCGTGCCTCTCCCTGCTCTGCTCCACGTTGCAGGTCGGGAGGAAGGAAGGGTGATGCAGGAGCATCCCCATGAGTCCTGCTTGAGCATGTGTCCCAGCTTGTGGTGGCAGTGCCCAGATGAGGGTGGCAACACTGGCAGAACAACCCTACTCTGTTCCAGCCCCTGGGGGAACAGGGGCAAGACGAGGAGATGCGATTGAATATTTTCTTTCTCCCTCTGCAGTGTGCAGAAGGGACAAATCTCTGTCGCAGTGGCTTGCCAGGGCTGAGCTGAAGGGTCAGAGTGCTCTGCACCCCTGCTGGAAGGATTTGGCTTGCGGACCCTTAAATGTGCAGCGAAGATATGGCTCCTTTTCCAGCCTTTTGCCCCCTTTCCCTGCCCAGCCAGCTCTCCCTCAGTGCGCGTGCGCTCTGTTTGCGTAACCTGTTCTGGCATGTGCCCTGGTCAGGTGGATTATGTGTGGCAGAGCTCTGCCAGCCCGGAATGCCAGCTATGCATCCCCTGAGTGCCCCTGGATGCAGAGGCAGACACCCCTTTTAACTGTGCCAGCAGCTTCCAGTAGCTTTCCTGCAGCACTGGTTCCTCTCTGAGAGAATTTGGGTGATGCCAGAGCTTGTTGAAGGATGGGAGAGGGGAATGCTAGGGGAGCAGTGCCTCTGCCCAGCTGAAAAGTGGTGCTGGTGCGAAGCTGGGACTGGTGGTTAGGGTGTGAGGCTGCTGGAAAGCAGCTGGCATCCCTGCCTTGCCAGGGGCTTCGTGTGTGAACTTGCTCGGGCGCTGCGGGGCTGGGAGCTATTCCTCTCCCTCCACGGCAGGCGTGGGAGGCTGTGGGGTGGGGAGCTGCAGCCAGGCTGGAATTGCAGAGTGTCTGCAGAGTTCCAGCAAGGAATGACAGTGCTGCGCTGGAATGACTGGGGAAACTGGGGGGCAGTCCCTGCTGGGGAAGAGTTGGGCTCTCTGAGGTGGCTGTTGCTGGCTTAGCAGTTTGTGCCTGATGAGTAGAAGAGTGATGTCCTGTATGATGTCCTGTGTGCACACGCTTCCCACAGGGCTCCCCTTCCCTCCCTCATCACTTGTTATTCATGTGGGGGAAAAAAAAAAAAAAAAAAAAAGGTTTTAATCTCTTTATGGAGATAACTGCTGGTTATTTTCCACTGACACCCAGGCAGGACTGCGCCAGGCACAGAGCTGCACTGTTCTCTGCGGGAAGCTGAGGGTGAAACTTCTAATCCTGTAGGAAAAAAAAAAAAAAGAGACAGTTTTCCATTTGAGGCAATGCTGAACTAGTCTGCAAATCCACGGTCTTTCAGTCCTGCCCCAGAGCAGCGGGTTCCTGGCTCCTGCATGGTACCAGTGGGCAGGAGGGAGCTAATTCCTCTGATGTTCTCAGAGGCAGTGCAGTTATTCTTAGAGGGCTGGGCAAATCCTACAATATTATCAGGGTTCCTGCAGTCCTGTTGCCAGGGTTTGTCAGTAACCCCGAGGGACCGAGGCATATATTTAGCTCTTGGAACAAGACCTGTTTTGCTTGGTGGAATAGCATGGCTGGAGAATGGTTTCCTTGGAGGATGCTGAAGGATTACCCTGTGACCCTAGAGGTGCTCCCCATGAAAAGGATTCTGCTCTGCATGGTCAGATCTCCTGCCCATGGCCCTGGCTCATTGTCTGGGGCTGTGCTTTGCTGCTTGGACCAAATCTGTTGGGGTAGGTGGTTCGAGAGCTCACCTCTGGGCTGTGCTGTCCTTCAAGGCAGAAGAACTGCAAGGTCCAAATCAGATGGATTATTTTAAGCTGAGCTCAAGTGGTCACTTGTGCCCAGACTTCTCTAGGGGTACAAAACTGAACTCATGAAGTTATTCATAGGTGCTTAGCAGGGCATGTGAGCAGAGAGCTGGGGTGAGAGGTCCTGCTGCTTCTGGTGGTGGAGGCTTTTGTCTCTTCTTCATCCCTGTACCTTCACCATCACTTGGAAGGGTTTCAAAGCTGTGGAGATGTGGTGCTGAGAGATGTGGTTTAGTGGTGCTCTGGCAGTGCTGGGTTAACAGTTGGACTTGATGATTTTAAAGGTCTCCTCTAAGCAAAACAATTCTTTGGTTCTGATTCATAGTACTCAAGAGAACCGTTGCCCTGTACTGAACAGACACTGCAAGGCTGAGCCCCCTGGTACATCCCGCGTGGGCAGATGCAATACCAGGGGACGCGGTGCTCCTTGGAGCTGTACTGTGTGACACGGGCATCTGGGCTGCGTGCAGCCTTCTCTTGACAGGTGAACTGGAGCAGTGAACAGCAGACACATGGGGCAGCAGGATCTGCACGCTTCCTGGGCCAGCCCTGATGTTCACGGTGATGTGTTGTGCCAGCTGGTCTGTCTCTTGTGTCCCAGCTGAACAGAACCCTCGGCTCACCGCAGCAGAGCTGACAGTGGTTTGCACAAAGCTCTTCCATCAAGCTTTGCCACGTGACAGCCCTTCTCACAGCTTTGTAAAAACCCTCCTTTTCTGCCAGTTTTACGTGTTTAGATTATTGCATAGATGTGGTGGCAGAGGGTTAGATGGGAGAGGTGGCACTGCCAGACTGCAAATGAGGCTTGTCACTCATTATTCCTTTCTTCCCTCCCCACTGCCTTAAGCTGGGCTTTGCAGCAGCAGAGCCCCATGTGTTGGGCTCATCTGTGTTGCTATTGAGCTCTGGGGCTCTTTTCAGGGGGAGGAGGATAGTGAGAGGAAATGGGGAGGGGGTGGCCATGGGCCTGCTGGAACTGGGAAGAAAAGCAGCTTTGTGAGGCTGCCTTGCCCTGTCAGCCCAGAAAATGCCTGGCTGGAGCGTAGTGGTGATGCAAGCACCTTCTCTTTGCTGCGCTGCCTGGGAGGGTGGCATGGTCTGGGCTGCTGGAAGATGGAGACAACCTTGTTAAGCCTCTCGATGCTCTGGCTACAAAGATTGTTAAAGGCGGGGAAATGGCTACAGAATATGATGGAAACTTGCTGTCTGGGATGGCCTGTCTGAATTGATGGTGGCAACTTGCACAGAGCATCTTACCTGTCCAGCCTGATACAGAGAAGAGCCTGCTCTGTTTTCTGCTTAGAAGCTGCTTATGTACTCGAAAGCAGTTGATCCCCTCTCGCCTCTGATGCCAGTCCTCCAGATTGAGCAGCCATGGCTCTTTTGGTCTGTGCTGGCCTGTCATTGACTCTGCTTTCCAGGACCAAAACCACCATTAGCAGTGGATTGCTACTGCTTTTCAGTTTTCTTTCTTTTTCTTTTTTTTTCTTTTTTTTTTTTTTTTTTTTTTCAGCCTCTTTACTTGTGTCTGTTGCCTGTTGTGCTTGCCATGTGAAGGATGAGCTGGATAACATTCAGCTGTGGGTACCTGGGAAAGGCTCTTGCTCTCTGGGCAGGCTGAGATAAGGCCATGGGGAAGCTGCCTTGCCCAGAACCTGCTGAGCATGCGTGCAAGGAGCAGCTTTGTCAGGATGGCTTTTCCTGGAGCCCTAACACAGCTTCTGGGCAGTCTGTACCACCCAGCCTGTGCTCTCCTGGTGTGATGTCTGTAAAAGTGTGTGCTGGGAGTGGAAAACAGCTGCCATTTGGTTATTCTGTGGACCACATGCAGTCTGCCTTCCATGGAAATGAAATTCTTTCCCACTTTATCTACCGGATATATCCTGTTGCGAAGTTTGTTTGGTGTTTTTATCTCCCGTAGTCCATCTTTGTTTTGGAGCCGCTCAGTGGAACATCAAAGGCTGGATTTTCCCACCCACTTACTTGGGGAAGTACAGAGCTGGCTGAGCCTAGGGCAGTGCTGCTTTCTGTAGAGCAAGAGTCTCCATCCCAGCAAGTGCCCAGTTCGCTTCTACATGAACTGAGAGATACTGGGCACTAACCCAGGCCAGCTTTAAAGGTGTTGACAGAGTCCTGGGCAAGCCTCCAAACCTGGGAGTGTGATCGAGAAGCCTCTGTCTTCAGAAGGGGCTCTAGTAAATAGAAAAAAAAGGATGTCTGAGTTTAGACCCCCCTATCAAAGAGATCTGATGTATTCACTGGTTTGTGAAAGCTGAGCCCTTGGCCTTCCCTGGGAAATTCTTGGCAACAGATCAAATGGCACATCCTGATGTCAGCCTGCACACAGAACCCATGGGGCAGAGGGGTGAGAGCTGCAGGTGCCTGGGCACCCCTCAGGATCTGAAGCCACTTTTACCTGCCCACACGGGGAATGACTGGGGCACGTTCCTCAGGCCTGGGGTTATGGGGACTGGCACTGCTGGGCCTGGCACTGGCCAGCTGCCAGCATGGGGGGAGCTGGAGCTGGCCCCAGCAGTTGGACATGTGCTGCAGCCCATGCCTGGCAGAATCCTCCTTCTCACAGCTTCTGAGGTGCTGCCCATATTATGAGGGACAGATGGCAAGACCTGAGAGGGTCTTACAGACCCGGGTTGGTCTGTTACCGCAGCTGTAGGCAGCATCTTCCCTGTTGCTGGAGAGAAGATGGGGCTCTGGACTGAGCTGCTTGGATCCAGGATGCTCAGGGGTGGTGAATCGTGGCTGGCAGGGCTGCTGGGCTCAGAGCCCTGCCTCTCCCCACCTCACCTGCAGGGAGAACATTCTTCTTGCATCTGCTCATCAAGCCCTGTGCTGGCTGAGGTTCACCTGCCACCTTCTTGGTCTTTTTCCCGGGGAAGAGATGAGATGTTCTCCCTGTGGCAGCTCAGGCTAAGCAGCTGTGCTCGTGGGGACCCCCTTGGTTTGCCCGGGCCAAGTGGGGATAGGTGGGGTCCTGCCTATTTCTAGGGGCTGATGGCTGCCCTCCTCTCTGAGCTGGGGAGGGATCCACGAGACTTTTGAGCTACCTAAGGCTGATACTGCTGCTATAAGCCTGTGATTCTAGTTAAAAACCGAGCACCCTGCTTCTGTTGGCTTCTTCGCAGACAGGCGTTCTGCAGGAGCTGGCTGATGTGGTGCAGGGTACACACCTACTTCCCAGTCTCACACCGCCTGGTTCTTCTTTTCAGATTAACTTGATCTCTCTCTCCCCAAGTGTGCTGAATTCTCATCCCCTGGGAAAAGAGCTGACTTGCTTCCTCCTCCTCCTCCTTCCCTGCAGGGACCTGCTGCAAGTTCTGATCTCTCTGGGGCTTTGACAGCTCCGTAGTTTGCAGGGTGTTTCTCTCCTCAGTGGGGCTCTTCCCAGGCCAGCTCATGTTCCAGGCTTTATTTGCTAACAAACCGCAGGAGGAATTTCTGAGCTGCCTCTGTAGGATGAAGGATATAGGCATACATCTTCAGCTAGCCTGTTATTTTATTTTAAAGCTGCCATTCCTTTTTCTGGTCTCATCACAAAGGGAATCTGACCTGGGCACACTGGAAGAGGTGGTGTGCTGCAAACAGGCCCAGGTACCTGCTCTGCCTTCCCCAGGGTAACCCCGTGTTTACTCAGGGGAGAGAAACAGCAGCTCTCCTGCCGCTCGGTTGTGCTGTGGCATCTGCTTGCTGTGGAGGCTGCATCTGAACGGTGGGGGTGCAGCACCCTTAAAGCACCAGGAGTGTTTTCAGCAGGGTTTTGTAACATCATGGGCAAATTGGTTTGGACAGAACATGACCCTTCTGTTCGCAGGTGTCAGCGAAGCTGATGATAGATAGAAATAGCTCACTGATTTGTTAGGGGATGAAACTTTCGTTGCTTGGGAGCATCTCTGCTTTGGATTCAAGCAAGGGGGATAAATCTGCCAAATTCCTCCTAAACTCTGCCTTCATCCCAAGCTTCCTACTGACACCAGCTGATCTACTTCATGGTCTTCTGGCTCATGAGAACCCTTGCCTGCTGAGCTCAGAGCTGCTGGCTGGGACCCAGTTCCCAGGCACTGAAGCAGGAGGGAATCTAAAGAAACCCAAGCTGGAATTGTTTTTTCTAGACTGATAATTTCTCCCAGACAGCTCTCAGTCAGACTCCTAGCCAGCTGGACTTGCACTTTTTTTGCCCAAGGGAGTCTTTTCTAGACTCTGTGAAGGCCTGGTTGAAGTGCAGCCTGGCTCCCTCGAGGCTGCGAGTGATGCTTTCAGCCATGTCCCGTCTTGCCGCTCTGCTTGTGGCATCTGGATTTAAATGCCATGGAGCCAGAAGGAAGCGGGGCAGGACTGGTGGGAGAAGCTGGCTGTGACTCCAGGGTGCGTGGATGGTGATGTGTAGCCCTACAGAAGCTGGAAGCATCCTCTGCTCAGGGGTGCAGTTCTGGGAACAGCCTTGCCAGGGAGAGTATAGGGTGTGTATATAGGTGTGTGGCCCGGATGCCGGTGTGCTCTTGCTCCTACAGAGCCTGGCCTTGCTCTTCAGGAGCATCACGCTTGGCAGGGGCAGCTCGTGGTGGTACTGGAAGCACTGGCCTCTCATGTACCCAAAGGGACCTGCTCCCTCTCTCTCTGCCAGCAGCTGCAGAAAGAGAAGCGTGTGGTAAGTGTTTTCTCCTTCCCCAAAAGAAGGATGCTGGACGTCCCACCCCTCCGCCCGGCCGAAGCGTGGGAACCCTTTGGTGAAGTGCTGCCCCGGAAATCGGTCCCCGAACGGGTTGGTGACTTTCTGCTGGAGGATGGAGGGAAGCAGCACTGTGGGCTGCAGCCCCTGCCCTGTGAACCCAGCCAGTGAGCCTCCAGCCCCAAGGGACCATTTGGCCATTGCCTCTGTCATGATAAGAGAAAATACTGCTCCAAGGCTTTCGCTTTCCCTTGTGGAGTGTGGTGGCTGGCTGGCTCCTTCACACATACTCTGTGCCTTTTACTCCGCTTTCCAGTGGGGGCTCTTCCTCCCCAACCGCAGAGGTCTGCACCCTGACCCTGCCCACGCAGATCTGCAAAGACTCTGCTGCAGAGAACGGGTGCTTCCCACACTGCTGCACGCTGGTCTGTGCAGAGGGCTCCCAGGGGGGTGGATCTGGCCCCCTCCAACTCCTGGGGCAGGGAAGGAGAAGGATACCAGGGGATTAGGCTGCTGGGAGTGTGTGTGGGGAGGAGGAAGGAGGCTTCTATGGAAGGGCAGAGTGTTGGTGGGACCTGTATTATGTCTGCCTGAGCAGGGTGTATGGCTCACCCTCCCGGGAGAGCACCCACAGAGGGATCTCGGAAACAGACCAGCACGATCAGAGCTTTCCACAGGGAATGTCAGCTTGCCAGAGGGAGTTTATCTTCCTCCTTCTGACAATCCTGTGGCTTCTGCACCCATAATGGGGCTTAAGCATGGGTTGTTCAGCCTGGAGAAAAGGAGACTCAGGGGACACCTCCTTGCTCTGAAAGAAGGTTGGAGCCAGGTGGGGTCAGGCTCTGCTCCTGAGGGACAAGTGACAGGACAAGAGGAAAAGGCCTCAAGTTGTGCCAGGAGAGGTTTAGGTTGGACCTGAGGAACAATTTGCTCCCTGTAAGGGTTGCCAAGGCTTGGCCCAGGCTGCCCAGGGCAGTGGTGGAGTCCCCATCCCTGGAGGACTTCAAAGCCATGGAGATGCAGTGCTGAGGTTTGGTGGTGCCCTGGCAGTGCTGGGTTAACAGTTGGACTAAACCTTAAAGTTCTTTTCCAACTACAGTGATGAGGTAGAATTCCAGGGCGCTGTTCTCCGTGGGGCATCGCTCACAGAGTGGCTGTGGTTCCCACAAACATGTGGCCCAGAGCCCTTGGCAGAAAGGGGTTCACTGCCCCTGGCCCATGTGCAGATCGTGATGGCACGTGCGTGTGTCACGGTGCCTATAGCATGGACGGGAGATAGCCTTACATCTGAGTGGCTGTACACATACCCTTCTGACTCCAGCCTGTATGTCCAGCAGCCCCACAGCAGTTGGTGGGGCTGGGAATCTGCCCTGCCATGTCTTGTAAGCACAGCCCTCATTGCCACACTCCTCCTGAGCGACAGCCGGTCCTTTACCAGTGCGAGGATAGAGTTGAAAGGAGCTGGCACTTGCTTGAAGCCTGCCTCAGATTAAAGGCTTTCCCTTCACAGTAAATCTTGCATGTCTTACATCTTAATGTGTTACATTCTTCACCCTGGAGCAGGGCTGGAAACTGGCCACTGTAACGCTGACCTGTTACTGGAATCACGCCTGAGTATGATGTGGGAGAGCCGGGTGTCACACTGGACGCTGCTCCCAGCTGGGGTGGAAACCAATTTGCCTCACCATGTGGGTGTCTTGGACAATGGGTGAGGCTGTGGGGTCTGCATGGCCCTTAGTGCCTGTAAGGGGCAGATAATTGGCTCTGCCGGTTGATTTGAGCCCCATCTGGACTCGTACGTGCGTTTCGGGGGCTTTGGTGGTGGTTTCAAGCAGATCCTCGAGCTAGCTTTGCATCTGCAGCTCGTGGCAGTGTAACACCAGTTAACAGCCTGGCAGTTTAGACAGATGGTCTGACTACGCTATGGGGGTGTCAAAATACAGGAATAATTGTTTACAGGCAGAAAACTGCCTACGTGGGAATCAACGCCCAAAATTGGATGGAATTTGTTTGGAAGGATGTGTGCAATGAGCTTCCTCTCCTAGGGAAGGGGCTGTCAGAGCAGCTTAAAGATGGGAGAATGATGGGGCTGGAGAGGGGAGAGTTGTCACCTGCTGTCCTGGGGCAAGACAGTGTGACCTGGCCAGCCTGGTGGGCACTGTCCTCTGGCTTCTAAACGCTGTTCTTTGGGAAAGCAAGTGCTAAAAAGGGCAAGATGCTTTATGGTCTCAGCTTGCTCCTGGCCTGCTGTGGCACGGCAGAGTGCAGACCCCACTTCTGTGCACCGTGGGGATGGTCCCAGGCTCGCTGGCAGGTGAAGAGCAGAGAGGTGGCTGCGGGAGCGTGGTCTCTCCTGCCCTGCCTTGGTGGAGAGTAGCGGGGTGCATTCCTCTGCCCTGACTTCAAAGGTTGTTGCTGCATATACAGAGCCCAGCAGCCTTGGCAACCCTTGCTGGCCAGAGCATTGGCAGCAGCTGTTTGCTGCTGTTCCCCGGATCTTCTGGGCTCTCGCTGCCCTTTTGGCCTCAGCGCTTTGGGAGGGATGCCTGCTCCCTTGCCACCGAGCCAGGGCATGTCCATGGGTAAGTGACTCTGCTTTCCCCTGGCCTTGCTGCTCTCATCCTCCTTCCAGGCAGTTTATGTTGCTCTCTTGAGTCTGCACTGCCCACCATGCTGATCTGAAGAGGGATTTGGAGAACCTCTAACCTGCATTTCTGCCTCAGCACCATCTTGGAGGAGGAACTCCTTGTTCCCTGAGGAGGAAGCTGCAAGAATGACACCCTCAGCTTCGGACCTTCTGTTAGAATGGAGTGAGATGGACCCAGTCCCAAGGGCCTGCCCACTGGTAGGAAGGGACATGGCTCCTGATGTAGACAGTTAACCTGGGTGTGCCTTGTTTCTGCAGGGAGGGTGACATGTCTGTCTGCAGGAGTCCTCTCAACTCAGCCCAGCAAGGACACATTGCATTTTTCTTACAGTTGGTCACCTGTAAGAGATAGCAAGGGGAATCCTGGGGGTTCCTAAAGCTTTATGGGGGCTGGGGCAGCACCAGCAGATGCAGGCCCAAGTCCTCCTCTGTTGTCACTTTTCTGTGCGTTTAAGACAAGAACTGGGTTTGTTCCTGGTGCTGTGTGTGCCAGTGCTGGGTGGGGAGGGGGAATCATGTATGGAGAGCAAGCTGCTCTCTTTGATCCGGGGCAAACTTTTCTTGTGCCTTGAGTCACCTCAGGTGAGTCCCTGTTGTCCCATGGTTTCTCCCCTGGTTTAAGGAGACCAATATCCCTCTGTCTTCAGGGGTGGGTGAGTGAGAGGGATGGGTTGTCCTGAGTGCTGGAGGAGGCGTTGGGGCTTTGCCAGCCCTGGCTCCCTGCCCAGCTTCTTCTGAGCCATCCAGGTGATTCAGCTGCATAACCCCCGTCCCTGTGCAGGGAGCATTGCTGCAGCCCAATTAGGAGATTAAAACTTGCTATTAGGAAATGAGACTACTGCAGTGTGGGCCAGCAGTAGTTTCTTGTTTTCAGCTCCTCCAGCTGATTGTGCTTCATCATCTCTCTCAAGTCTTCTGAGCCTTGTCGACTGGAACCCAGCCCTCAGAGGGGACTGCAGCATAAAACCCTTGTATGAGGGGAGCTGTCAGAAGAGAAACTTGACTGCTGCTTTCTTCTCCATATCCTTGCTGTGGGTGCATTCTTTGACTATTCTGTGTCCTGGGCAGTACCCCTGGCAATACCCCTTCATCCTGGCAGGGCTCCTGATAGATGCCACTTGGATGTTTCTTTGGCAGACAGATCCTTTTCCCTTGAGGGAAATTTCACACTACCGTAACTGGTGTTACTCCTCACCACCTCACCACCATGCCTCTTTTCTGCCACCAAGTACCTCCTTTGTATGTTTTAGTGGGCACCTCCTTCTTTCTCTGGTTGGCTTAAACACTGTTTGGACATCTCCCCTTCCTGGGGAAGGCAAGGGCTCTTCTGGCACTTAACTTGTCTGCTTTCCCCCGCGCTGGGTTAGCTTTTGTTGTGGCACACAGAAGAGGAGCTGTGGGAAAGCTGCTGCCCTGGGACTCAGGATGGTTCTGTGGGGGTCAGACCTGCTCCCTCAGCTGCTTGTCAGCAGCATGGCAGGAACTGGGGACTCTGCTGTCATCTGTGCCACTGATAAGCCTTATCTGCCTTCTGCTGGAGTCCCTGCAGATCTGTAGGGGTCAGGGTTTCTCCCTTGCTTTTATCCAGCATGTTCTTATCTGTGTGTTTCTCTGGCTTGGAGCTGGAGTGGGTGAGGGATGATGCTTTGCAGGTCCACTGAGCAGTTGGCTGCTCTTTGGAGGGCTACAGGCTTCTGGGGGTGAGCGAGAGTGGGGTGGGGAACCTCTTGTGCAGGCAGTGAGGAATCAGACCCTTCCCTTTCCCTAGTTCTATCAAGCTTCTCCCTGTGACCAGCAGAACCAGCCTGCACTGTGCAGGGGGGAGTGGGGCAGAGCAGCTCTGTCTGGCAGCCTGTGGGCAGTTCACTCTGGTCTGACCAACTGCTTTTGCTTTTTGCTTTTTTCTTTCTTTTTTTTTTTTTTTTTTTCCTTTGCATATGCTGTTCTCTCCCACATGGATTCTGGATTATTCATTTACTAGGTAAGAACAGCATTTATCTCCTTTCTTGGACTCAAAGTGGGGCAGGGGAGGCCAGGATGCATTTGGTTTTAACACACAAGGATGCCTCAAGTGATGGGAACTTACGGCTTCAAGAGAGTAGAGTATGTGTGTGTGGGAGGCTGTTTCTTGGGATCAGCCTGTTCCTGGACACTCAGTCACTAGCCCAGCCTGCAGCAAGCCTGGCCTGGGTGGGTGCGTGGAGGGAGCTCTCCTGTGCAGGTGGCAGGGGTGAGCAGAGCACACGGGGGCAGAAAGAGCTTGTCTCATTTGCCCACTGGCCTGAAGAGAACCTGTCTCTGCCCCTTTCTCCTCCGTGTTAGAGGAGTGTGAGTAAAATTTTTGCAGGAGTGGGATGGGCTGTGCCTGAGGATCAACTGCTGGATTAGGCATTGATGGCTGGGGAGGGAGTCATGAAGATGGAGATTAAGATACCTGGAATGCTTTAAACTAGGGTTGTCTTTCTCCTGTGTCTCTCTGCGCCAGCAACCAGAATTGGTAGGGATGCTTTCCATCCCAGGAAAGGTGACAGGGCTGGCTTCTCCTGATGGTCCTGCATTCCCACTATGTGACTGGGAAGCACACCAAACATCTCTCGTAGGTGGATTGAACATTTTTTTCCTCTGTTCAGTTTTAAATCTTCTATTAAAAAAAATAATAAAAAAAAAACCAAACCCCAACCAAACCCTCTTGGCCCTTGCAGCTTCCTGTTAGGACTATTAATGCTCTGTGATCACAGAAAAAACCTCAGCTTGTCTTCCCGGCCCTCCTGCAGACAGAAATGATGCAGAGCCTTTTGAGTCCTGCAGAAGTTCTGCAGGAGAGCAGGCGGTGAGGGGCAGGCGAGAGGAAACACCGAGAGCTGCAGGACTCTGAAGCAGAAGGGAGCTAATGCTGATGGATACTGCCAGGCTTTTGCTTTGTACAGCCAGCAGTACATTGGCTTACAGAAGTTAGGGGGGGAAGGCACTTTTTAATGAGGTTTATTTGGTGGGGTTTGGGTTTTTTTTTTATTTTTTTCCTTGTTTTACCCCAAAGGCTCTGGAGTAGCAGCTGTAAGTTCCTCATTGAACCTCTCTACCAGCTCTGCTGGCTTCTGTTGTTGGTCCAGAACTTGTTTTCTTGGAGTGACTGGCTGCTGCCTCTAATCCTGCATTACCTGGCTGTGGGCTTTTGTGTCATGCTGTCTCCCAGCCTGTTTCCTTTTGCTCTAACGATCCTTTTTAACAGCCCTGTTTGCTGACAGCATTTTGCAGCTAGAGACTGTTCTGCATCCTGTGTTTCGGAGCGTATGTCTGTCGTGAAGTGCCAGCTTGTTTCTTTACCAAGAGGAGAAAAGCATCAGCTTATGCTTAAAAGGAAAGTGTGAGGTTAATGGTCGGTGCAAGTCCAACATTCTCGCTCTGATAACTTCCCTTCTGGAAATTAAACCTGTGTGGGTTTGACTTCAGTAAAGATCAATAGGATTTATAGAGGCTGCTCAAAATCTTCAGGGTCAGTTGGTCAAGTGGGGTAAATTGGGAGAGCTTCACCGAAGGTTATAAGACTTAATTGGTAACAGTGCCTCCAGTTTGGTGCTGTGATTTAATGGGAAACCTGACCCTCTGTGTGCAGCCCCTGGAGCCCAGCCGTGCTGGGAACGGCCAGCAGCCACCGAGATGCTGCTAAACAGCTCTCGCAGAAAAAGCCCAGTAGGGTTTGATGGCCTCAGCATCATCTTTAAGAGCACTAACACCAGCGCTAGCCTGTAACTGTTTTTCTGGTGCCTGCTGTTTCCCTTGTGTGCGTTAGGTTATGTGATGGCCCAACCAAGGGCCGCCCCTCCTGCATTGCAGATGCTCCAGGGTAACACGTTTTGGTCTTTTAAAGTGCTGTGCCCAGCAGTGAATATGTGATGTGAAGCAGAAGTAGCCAGGGAGGGAGGATACTGCCTAACTGGCGTGAGGAGGGGGTCAAGGGGACTGCCTTGCAGGCTTGGTGCAGGAGCCCATTACCATGCTGTGCTCCTGCTGTGGGCTGCTGGGACCAGCAGAGCTCTGGGGGAATGGTGAAGCTTAAATGGGTTGAAGGAGGTGAGGTAAATGCAGGATTTGTGCTGGAATTGGGTAGGAGTGGGATTAGTAGAGTGGTGGCGGGGAGCAGAGAAGGATGTTATTTCAGGGTCTCTATTAAACAATTAAGAGGGAATTTTCTTTAGGCAGGGAGAACCGAGTTAAATGCTGTGAGCGGAGGCAGCTGCTTGTGCTGTCTGCCCTACATGGGACTCTGGCAATGACAATTCTCCAAAGGGAAAGAGAATGAATTTTAATGAAATCTTGAAAGACTTTAAATTTTCATGTTAACGTCAATTATTCAGCACAGTTGAAAAACAACTTTAAAGCTTCATAAAAAGGAAGGAAAAGAAGAGGTCAGTTTGATTTTTTTTTTCCCTTTTTTTTTTTTTTTTTTAGTGTATTAATTGATTAGCATTTTATTCCACTGCGGTGAAACATGGACATTTTAAAGACATTTGTGTTGGTTATTGCATCTGACAGCAATGCTGAGGAGGAAAGATCTCAGGAAATGACTTATGTACTGCCTGGGGCATGGTAGAGCTACCAAAAGAGCCCAGCAGGGCAAAAGGCTGTGTTGTCAAGGATGTGGGGCCAGTATCCATACTGGGCAGCTCATGGCATTGCAGGCTGACTGCTGCACATGCTGCTCAGCCCAGAACACTGTCTGTGCGGGGACATTCCATGGGATGGTCCCGTGTGCTTTCAGCTTTCCCGGTTCCATGCGGTGCCTGTGTTGGCAGCAGTGGGCTGGCTGGTCTGGGAGCGCTGGGGTGCGTGTCCCTGGCTGGAGGCAGGCGATGCTGTCCTGGTCTGAGATGTGCATTCCCCCCTTCTGACCTAAGAAGGGTGCGTATGGGCCAAGCCATGGCTTGTACTGGGCGTGTTGCCTGCCCATGACTTTGTTGTGGTGGGATTTCTACTCGAATGCACTCCCGGCAGCTCAGGCTGAGCCTGGGGAGGTGGCTGTGATGGTGAAGAGGATGAATGTGTGGTTTCCTCACCTCCCAGCCAGCGATGCACAGGGTGTGAAAGCATCGGAGCTGCGTTCAAGCTCTCAGGTGGGTCTGGTCTGATGCTACCAGGGCTGAGGTGTCACTAGGACCCCAGTGAAGGACCCTCTGCCTCCCCAGGGACCTCCAGAGGGAGCAAAGGGCTCCTCTTGTTACCCAGCCCGCAGTACCGCACCACGCTGCGGAGAAGGAGATCCTCTGGGACCACGCGCTCAGGTCTTGGCAGCAGCGAGCGTGAAGAAACGACTGGCAAACTCAGGGCTGTCTGCCTGCCTCCCGAGTGGGGATCCCTCTCGTTCATGCTCCACTGGGCCCTGCTGATGTGCAGCTTGCCCTCGGTGGGGACTGTGCCTGTGCTGTGCCGTGACCCTGCCTTCCTGCTTCGAGTGTTCAGAGCATCCTCTGTTCCCACCGATTCCAGCAGCCTGATGCGCTGCAGCCTTGGTGCTCCCAGCTCTGGGAGGGGGGATGCTGTGCCCAGGGGCCTTGCTTGCTGCTGGGTGTGTGCTCTCTTCTATCTTGGGCCCGTGGTCTTTCTTGCTCCCCTTTCGCCAAGCCCAGGGCATCTGTCTGCGTTTCTTCTCGCATCCCCAGCAGGCTGATGCCTTGCCTCCCTTTGAGGGTGCCTCACTGGTGCAGAGGGGCTCCGTAGCACAAACACGTCTTTTATTCCCTGCTGCTGAGAGCTGCCAGGCCTGGCTCTCTTCCCAGAAAGCAGCGCTAGTTTAGAACATAAGCAGCTATTGTCTTAGCCCTGGAGACTGCGATCTGAGCTCTGCTGGCGGCGCGGGGGGAGAGGGGATGCCGCATGCTAAAGGGACTTGAGAAAGGAGCCCAAGGAATAGGGGAGATTTGCAGGCTCTTAGTTGTGCTCCTCTCACCAAAAATAATGCGGGTGCCCATTCCTCCTTTGACATTCGAATTGCTCTTCCACCCTGTCCCCAGTTAGTTCACGTCTAGCAAAGACTGTGTCCTTTGTCTTGTGTGGGGTGGAGAAGGAAACTGGCGGGGGGAGAGGACCTCTTCTCCTGGGAGTGTGCCCCAGCTAGGACTGGGATCCCTCACACTACCCCAGTTGTAGGGACCGGCACCTGAGACATGTTTAGGGCATGGACCCACCTCTGATGAGGTGACAAAGTGCCTCAGTGCTGGAGAACACGCTGTGGGTGGCAGGTACCACCCTCTCCTGCTCAGCTTTGTGTCCTCGTTCCCCTTGCTGAGGGATGTGGGAGGGGGTGGTGGTGGTTCTGCTGGGGTTTAGAGCACGAGGTGCTGCTTGCCAGAGTTTTCTATCTCTGGATAATAAACCAGAGGGCCCTGTAGCAGGGTCTGTGGGCCTGCGTACCAGCTCAGCCCCCCGGGAGGGGATGGGGCTGTCTGTGGAGGACAGCAGGACATAGGTGCATACAGACAGCAGGACATACATGCATATATACCCAGTATGGCCCAGTTGGCTGCTTAACCCCTGTCTGCTTTCCTCTGTGTTTCTGAGGTGTGATCAAAGCTGGTGCTGTGTGGGGTGCAGGGAGGCAGAGATCTGAAGATAGTTTGCTATAAATCGGAGATTCTGCCTGCGCTTTTCTTTGGAGAAGCTGAAATTCAGCACAGGAGCAAAGGGCTGGCTCAGTGAAGTGAAGAGGTGGCAAGTTGTCACCTGATGTGGGAAATCTGTGCCGCACGGAGTAAATAATGGCTCTTGATACCACAGGGACTCAGGGGGGCCAAGGGCTGAGCGGAGAGGGGATCTTGGGTCTTGTTGAGTCCCTGAGGCTGCTCATGGCTATCCTGCCTTGTTTTGGGGCACAGAAAGAGCTCTGCCATTCTGGGCAAGGACCTGACTGACCTGTTCTTATTTGTGTCTGATTTGTTCTGGGTTCAGCCCTGTAATCCAAGGAAAATCACTCCACAGGTAAAATTACAAGCAGGGATGGTTGGGTAAGAGAAGCTTGGAGTCCCTGCCAGATCCTCTAATCAGCCTCGAGTTGTGGGGAAGGAGACAAGTCCCTGGAGCATCTCATGCCTGTTTTTTCCCCCCTTATGAAAGCAGGGAGGGTGCAAGGGAGCTAATCACGAGGCTATTTCACGAATCATTTGGCTGTGATGAGCCTTGCTCCAGAAAGGGGGTTTGAGATGCTGAGTTTTTTCAGCTTAATCTGCTGGTGTGGTGATCCTCGGCCACTCAGCAGGCTGCTGCCTGCCGCCAGCCCAGCCTAAGTAAACTTTCCCTGGCTTCAATAAAAATGTTAGTGTAGTAGAGACTCTGCCCTGTGGGTTTTTTCCCTTCCTCCTCTACCAGCAAGTCCTGGTACCCAACCCACGGCAGCTTCTTAAAAGTCTGTTTGGTGGTGGCACTGAGGGGAAACCTCAAATCCTTGCAAAGCAATTACTGCTAATGAGACACTTCCTACACATCTGGTTTCAATTCTGGCTGTGTTTTTGGGGGCTGTTCTTCAGAGCTTGGGAATGGAGGAAGGTGGGGGGAAAAAAAAAAAAAAAAAAAAAAAATCCCTGCTGCATCTTCTGCCTCCAGCAGCACCCTCCTCCCGAGGTGGCAGTCGGGTTCCTCGTTAGCTCCCATCTCGTTTGCCAAACCTAAACAATTAACGCACAAAATTGCACCTCTCTGGGGAGGCTGAATTTCAGCAGCAGCAATTATTGGCTGCTGATCGCATGCCAATTGATTGATATGTTGGGTTCTTTTAGAGAGCGGCTGTAATGTGTTTAATTAGTGTGTAATTTACAAGAGCAGGGATGGTTGGATGCCCCAGACTTAAGAAAATTTCTGAATTAAATGCCAGCTGTAAAGAAACACCAGACATTTTTCTTTTTAACGTGCGATTGCTCGAGTTTCACTTCTTTGTGTAGGGATTGAATATTAAATTGAAGGAAAGTGACTTTTCTGGCTTTTTCCAGCCCCTCGTCTCGGTCACTGGATGTGGATGGTGCAGCAGTTCCTGCCTGAAGGTTTTGGCTCCCTCCAGCCCTGCCTGCCCACTGCGGCTGGGAGATGGGTACCTGGGAGCCCCTGGCTTCAGGTGGCACCTTGATACCCAAGCCCTGAGCTCTTCCAGATATCCCACACTACCCTTAGGTGGCTTAGATAAGCCTGAGCCATGGGGCTTCACCTCCAGCTTCTGCCCGTTCCCATCAGGTCTTTGTTCAAAGGCAGATTTGTGTGGATCCTGGGCCCCTCTGGCTGCTGGTTTTGGCAGCCAGTGCCTTGTTATCTCAGCAGAGAGCGTGGCCTTGGAGCAGGATGCAGAGAAACAGTAGGGAGGGTCACGGAGAGAGGGATTTCAGGAAGTCTGTGTCGCTTTTGTGTGCCGAGCAGCGGGAAGGTGGCGTGGGAACCCTTGGCTCGTTTCCTTGGGAATGAGACAGTCCAACCTGGAGCTCACTGGCAGGCTTATCGGGGAGGGCAAAGAAAACACCATGTTGCTGGGTTCCTGGGATCCATCAGTGATCCCCCCTGGCCTCCTGGAACCTGTCTGCTCTTGTTCTGCAGGATTTCTGCTCAATTAGCAGTTGTCTTTCTGCAAGGCCAACCTACAGAGCCTCCTCTTCAGCTTGGGAGCTCCAAGCAAGGTTTCCCCAGGGAATAACTTGCCTTGGTAGAGAGTTCTTCTGACCCAAGCAGCAGGGTGTGTGTTGGTGGAGTGTCTCAGGAAGTGAGTTGTTAGGCAGGAGATAGTTCTGACCTTGCAACAGCTGCATTGGGAGACTTGTCCAAGTCACATGTGGTTTCTCATAAGTACCACTTTTCATGACGTAGTGACTCAGCCCCTGGCAGGAGTAAGTCAAAAAGCATGTCCTGGGTTTTTGGGAGGGTTGTTGGTCTGCTTTGCTTCAGCCGTGGCTCCACGCCTGGCCTGCGCTCCCGAGGCATGGCACAAGCACCAGCCTCCTGCTCTGCATTGCTTCTCTGTAGACCTCGAGTGTGTTCCCCTGCTCAGAGTGGGTTTCTGTCCAGGAAAATTTTCTGCGGTCAAGTGCCTGACCTTGGAACAGAGCCTCCTGCTCTCCTTTCTTTCTT
>JAAGNO010010380.1:1995-16469 GCA_033439905.1 Ceryle rudis
GGCGGGGGGGCAGGTCTCAGGTGCCAGTTCAGGCTCATCTCTAACTTTGGTACAGTCTGCTCCACTTGCCCAAAAACAAGGGAAAAAAGAAAACTGGAAAGAAGGGAGAAAGACAAAGAAAGCACTTCGTTGGCTTCAGTAAATATGATCAGAAATTGTTTCAATATATTTACCGTGTTTGTTTTGAAAGAAATGTGCAATAACATCACTGTTACGGATACACAGGCTCTATAACAAGACTTCTAGCTCCCTCTGAAAGTCAGCAAAGGAAATCTGTTTACCCACCCGACCCCGCCCTGTGTGCCCTCCCCACCTCCCGATAATCAGGTCTTTTAAAAATGACAAGCTGAAAGAAGGATCACCTACTCTGCTATGAAATATCTGTGCCAGCAGCGCATGATACCTCGGGAAATAAAAATTTCTGTCCATGCAATATAATGCTTTTCTATGTGCTCTAGATATTGAGCTGAAAAGTGAAGAGTCATCCCCAAAATGTTCTACACGTTTATCAACATATTTACTATCCACACTTAGGTTCACCAACTCCCAACCCACCGATATTCTTCAGACTCCAAAAAATGAGTAATTCAACAGGATTATTAATTGGAGATGGAAAGAACGCGATGCCTAAACCCAGTAACACTGCAACTTCCAAGTGATCTGTGAGAAGATGAGTCCTGGCCCAATGACTACAGGCAGGACTGATCCTGCATGGCTCTTTGTTACTGCACCATGCACTCCCAGCGGGGTAGTGAGGGTTGTCCCAAAAGCACTGAGTTAAAGCCCAGTTTGGAGCACGCTGATGTCAGCGGAGAGACTCCTGTTGATTACAGTGCTCGCAAAACCCTTCTCTGGACACCTCTGGCGTGGGGTTGCAGCCCAGCAGCGTGGTCTCCACCAGGAAGATCGCCAGCTCTGCGTGTGCTGCCGGAGTCCAGCACAACCCAGTGCCGAGGCAAACCTTGGGAGAGAGGCCCCCGCATGCAAAAGAAGACGCGACGTGGCGCTCATCACCGAGTGGCTGAGAGGTGGCTATGGCCGAGCGAAGCTAAAACCACATGGGACAGCCTCTTACCCACTGCATCCAAGTCGGGTTTCCCAGCTTAGAGAATCCCTTAGGTCCTAGCTGTGAGGAATGACGTGTGCGGGGTTGGTGAGCAACTACAAGTTTCCATACACAATCTGGTTTCTGTACGCAATCCCTTCAACTTATGGGAGATCTCACCGGGATAAAAGCTACCCAGTAAATACAGGTTGCAGAATCAGGCTCTGTAACCTTTCAAATAAGTGGTGAATTATTAAATCATCAACAACAAAAAAGTCGTGTTTCTTTAGAAGAAGGCAGAGCACGCTGCGCTCCCCCCCACCCCGCAGGGATGTGCGGTGTCACCCCGGGCACCTCGCGCACAGGTCGCGCTGCTCAGCTCTCAGGACTCTGCTTCTGAAATTTTTGAATACTGCCACACAAGAACTAAAAATCGTCACTGGTATCTCTCAAAGAGTTAAACGAACAATATTAAAATACCATCTTCTGTCACATTTAAAGGCAGTTGGATATGTTTTTTTTCCTCTATATTTATATATACAGAGTTCTGATCTAGAAAAACCAATACAATAAACCATTTTACGTTTAAAAACAGGCAGTCTTTGGTGACGCAAAGGCAGAGATTTTCTTTGTTACCTTCTGCCTATTTCACTCTGTCTCATAAAGTGAATATTATTGGCACTGTCAGAAAGTTCGAGATACTGCTCCACAGATAAAACAAAATATCCATCGTAGCCTTGTACCCGCCCAGTGCTTAAAAGCTGCTGTTTTTCTCCATCTGTCCATGCCCTAATACCTTCTTCCCCCTCCTGCAGCCGCCTCTGCTCCTTAGTCCAGGCCTGAGCCACGGCTCTCTGCCTGGCTACCTCCAAGACGTGGTTCTTTTCTTCTTCCACTGTTGTTCCGTACCGAACGTTAAAGCACAGCGCGCCGTGCTGGAGCTGGATGTCGGCGAAGCGTCTAGTCCTGCCGCTGATCACCGAAGTCATCTGCGACACTGTGACGTTGACGCCGTTCTCCAAGATGCGGCGTCCTCCGGTATTGCCGATTAGGGCCAAATCTTCTTCCAGCGACCCCAGCTTGATGAAGTAATGCGTGTCCCGGCCCTCTATGGTGAAATGCAGGTTCTCCAGATAGTGAGCGTTGTTGAGGATGGCAGCAATGCGCCGGCTGTCCTCGTTAGCCACCCCTATAATGTCAGCTGTCACTATACCATCCTTTATAGCGAATTTGATGCCTTTCCCAAATACTGAAGGAACAGCTGCAAATCTCGGTTGCTTCACTCCCTCGTAGCACTTGCCATCACTATACCTGGGTGTCATAGGAAGCTGATCCAAGGATATAAAGTTTCGGAGTTGCTTTTGTAGCTCACACTGAATACCGAGGATAGTCTGGAAAAGAAAATACCGACAAAGTTTGCAGGCGAGGCACCTCGCGGTTCATTAAGAGTGTCTCATGGACACCACTGATCTCTTAATTGCTTAGAATGGATCTTCAATCTGTGTGGAAAATGTTGTGCACATCTACAGAGCCTGCATAGGCCTTCTAAACACTTAGGGCATTGCTTTCTTTCTCTTGGGACTCTTTCCTTTCTAGAAAACAAATGGAAGATGTGTTTACCACAAATGCTATCGTCCGTATCTATTCTTCCTTTTTTTTTCTTCCTCCGTCCTTTCATTGTTACTCTAACGGCTTCTCTTTTGACTCTTAGGCATGGAGAAAGCCAAGTCAAACCTCTGCTCTTTCACATGATTCTGTGCTTGTCTCTGTGTATCTAATTATGTTTTCTGTAAAGTAGTTTTTTATAGCCCATTCTTTAAGGAAAACAGGCTGTGAAGGTCTCAAGACACTACAACAACTGGAACCTTGCAAGTACACCACCAGATCTGTAGATCTTACTCCCCATTGAGGGTAAAACCCCTCTCATTCCAACCATCTGTTTGTCTTTTAACACCATACCTATCACGACACTTTTCTGTGCCTTTGTAATAGCTTCTTCAATATCTCAGTCACAATTTTACAAGGACATGCTCCTACACCTGGAGCCAGCTCTGACCCTCCAGCCCTCTGTACTTCGTGCAGTCCTTTGTGCACAGGGAAAAAAAAAGTGTGTTAAATGGTATGAACGTGAACTCACAAGACTTTGTATTTGTTTTTCCCAGCTACATTAGAGGAAAAGCATCTCTTTCATCCTTGCAAAGCTGTATTTCTTTGTTAACAGATGCCCATACACTCAAATGCAAACCACAAACACCTGCCCAGAATACCAGTAGCCGGTCCTGTTGCAGTTACAGTGATAGTGAGACCCTGAGAGCTGCTGCATGCCTCTTTACTGAAAACAGGCCCTGGAGCAATGCTGAGTTTTGCAGACCCCCCCCAACAAATCCATAGCGACATTTCTGTTTTCCTGCAAAGGTACAGAGTTGTCAAGCTGTTTATACTCTGCGATTTCGCATGGCCTCTTTGCTAACAAAGATGAAAATCCATTCTAATTTTTTAATTCCACAACATTTTGGGTACATTTTCAATTTTCCCACAAGCGCTTTTACCCTTTTGCCTACGCTGCACCTCAAATTTGGATAGTTTCTCTCTAAACAGCTGCAAAGTTCCTTCACTCTTTTGCTAAAGGCTTCTCCTTAAAACTCTCCTCCACTCTGATGCCAGTACATAATTGGCCACATTAAAGTTTCTAGCACTGTTAGACTATTTGATTTGCCTGTTACGTTGAAAGATACAGTCACGTTGTTTCTTTGGTCTTCAATATTTTCTAACAAAATTCCTTAATTTAATATTAGAAGTAGTGGAACCGAGTTTTTGCTAACCTTTCCAGGATCCCACTCTTGAGTTTTGGTTTGAAGCTGTAGAAGTTCGTACGTTGTCTCCAAAGCTTCTATCTCTGGTTTTGGGAATCCAGGTAGCACGTTGTGCAACTGGAAACCAAACAGCTCTAGCCAACTTCCGATGTCTACGAAATGAGAAAAGGATGCTGGCAATAAGGCACAGAAATCCTAGAAACAGTGAGGGTAGTCTGCAGACATCCCAGCTATGCAGAAGTAATGATTTCACATCAATTTATGTTTTCAGTACTGGTTATAGCATTTACTGTAGCAAACAAATTATGTGCTTACAAAGCATAGCTATACTCAAATCAATAGTTTACAATCTATCTATTTATAATGGAAAAAATTCAAATTAAGCTGCTTCCATTCTTCCCCTAATTTTAGCACTTAGGAAAGCAGCAGAAACAACGTATTTATTATTTTCTTGGTTACCATAAAGGTTATAGAAAACAGATCAAGCTCAGTAAGATGTTATCTATTAAAGAAATGACTTTAATATGTGTAAGATTAGAGCCAAGCAATAACTTGGGATGTACACAAAAGATTTCTAGTCTTGAATCTATACCAGAATTTGACAACAAGCTGTATTTTCGTGAGAACTGTGTTACTTTTACCTGTTGTATACTTGGCAACATCTTGGATTCTGCCAACTGGGTAATTATTTTCAAACGAGTAGAGATTGAAAGGTTGTGGGGCAGCATTCAGGTGTTTCCATATATGATGATTTGGTGTCGTCCATCGACCGGCAATGACGTCATAGTCCCGCTGACCCAGATGGACTAATTTAGTAAGAGAATCATAGAGCCCTCCATGAAAACCAATGATAACCTGGAAATCTGGATTAGTGTCTTGGTAGATCTCTCCATAGGGGGTGTACAGAATTTCTTTTATGACTTGGCCCCGACTGCTAAATACAGCTAGAGGTGTTCCAGTGTTATCACAAGCAACATAATATTCTTCTCCACTGCTTAGTTCCATTGCAATGAGGTGACCTTGAAGATCATAATATAGGGATGTTATTTCTGAGCTCGTATGATTGTACAAGTGAGTAACTCTTATTGGGTTGGAAAGATCAGCATAGAAGAACTGTAAGTGTTGTCCTAGGCTTGATTTGCTTGCAACTCGTCTTCCAAGACCATCATAACAGTATTGCACAGTCCAGCCAGACACTTTGTTGTATGCTTTGTTCAGCAGACCGTTCGAGTTGTACTCAAAGATCTCATTGCCTCTTTGCCTGAGAAAACCATCTTCGTCCATTTTGTATTGAATTTCTCCAAGTCTGGTAATGCGATCTCTCAGATCGTATCTCAGAGGAGTGAGGCGAGCGCTGTTTCCATGGCTCAGCAAGTTGATGTTGCCATTAAGGTCATAGCTGTAACGCCACTGGGTTTTATCGTTCACAGACACAGTCTGAAGCTGACCATCAGCATCGTATTCATAGAAGTACCTTGTGATATTGGCATCTACACCGACGCGTATATCGCAGATCACCATACGACCCATATTATCATACTGGATGGTCATCCAGTAAGCGATAGACTTGAGAATTTCATATTGTACTTCAATCACCTGACCATTGGCACTAAAAATTTTGGTATGCTTCATCACAGTGGTGGTTATAACTTGGTTTAAATCATAATTAATGACACTGAATTTTCCAAATTGTTCAGTCCTGCCAGAAACATCGACGTAGCGGTACAGATCTATGGGAAGAGGCGTCTCGTTTATCATGGCCTGCATGCTCGTGACACGGAAGTTGTTATAGCTGTAGTCAAATCTGGCGTTTACAAGCCCTTCTTCACTAAACCTGAAGATCTGGCGACCAATAAGTGGACCTGTCCAAAGGGGGAAAGAGGAAAAGCAAGAAAAACAATGAATGATGCCCACGATAGAGTCACCCTACAGATCTAGCACAGAGAGGGGATGAGCTCAATATACCCTTAAGCCTTATTGCTACTTTCCTGTCTCAGTAAACACCAAGAATATGGTAGATCATTCTCTCACAAACCTTTATAAATGCTTGCTCTACGAAATATTTATATTTTATTAACATTTGTTTAAATGAATGCTATTTTATTCATAATTATGATTTCTACTTACAAGATAATTCTAAACTACTTTACATGGTGATTTCTTTCCTCATATAAACAGTCCTTTGGAATTTATGTTATATTATGGTATAAGCAGGGAAACTTGAGAATACAAACAATAAAACAACTTGATTTAGTATTTAGCAAATATCCACGTAGAGGAATAAAAGCAATCAAACTTTGTAAGAGCTATTCCATACCAAGCAATAGAAAGAAAACTGTATTTCAAATGGGATAGTTATATATATGCCTATGGACACAGACACTGAGATATACACACATATTTTTCTACTGAAACATAAAATAAAAGAACTTGTAGACGTAAAAATAATGGAATTTCACGCCAGGCAGAGGGAAGTGTAGGATCGGGGCCAAAAAGTTTAGCAAAGTAGTCACAGTTACACCAACCTGTTTGCCTGTATCTGATGGTACAGATGAACCCATCATGCATTAAATGTATTGTTTTAATAACCCCGGAAGACTCCTCGTAGGTGAACGTGACTTGAGTAGTATCATAAAGGATCTCGGAGAGCCGGGACTGTTTGGTGTATTTGTAAAGGACTCTGCGTCCTGTCCCAGGATACAAGGTTTGCAGAAGCCGCCCGTCTCTGGTGACGTCCTGTATGAAAGCCGCGCCGCTGTCCGGGGGGGTGTAGATGTTGCGGTAGTACCCGACGGACAGCATGGTCTGCAGGGCGTGGCGCACCATGCTGGGCATGGTGACCGACAGCAGGTAGTTGGACTGGTCGTACTCAAAGATGTAGCGGCGCTGGCTGTGCAAGAGGAGCATGACGGACTGCAACCGAACAGGAATGGCGGGGTAAGTGGTGGATCAAGCAAATGATTATTCATCTACCGAGTGCCTGAAGGTAAGAAAAGGCTGAAACCACCATCCACTCTTGCAGTTTGGTCTTACTCTCTGTAAAATTCCAAGTGAAGCTTCCAGCTCCAGGAGACAAGGTGGTACAAAACAGAAGGAGAATAATAATAAGTCTACAAGTAAGGACTTCCAAACTGGAAGGCAGATGTGGCTCTCAGTAGCACTGCAGCCTCATGCTGGCCTGCTGTGTTGCTCTGAAATATTTAGGTCATCCTCCCAGGAAGCAAAACCAGAGGGAATCTCTTTCTCACACAGAGGTAGAACATCTGCACCAGCAGATGTTTCTAGAGGAGGTGGAAAGGGGAAACTTTCAATGGTGTGCACAAGGTGTTCGGCTTTTATTGGCAATCTGCACGTCTCTAGTGTAGATCTACCCCTTTTTCTCTGTCTTCTATGAAATGCACATTGCCCCAGAGGCCACAGTATCTCCATACTTGCAGACAAATGAAAATAGTCTGCAGGTTCTTTGGTGTGACTACTTCTATCTCTGGGTTTTGATGTTTACGAAGAATATCATTTCTACACAGGTAATTGGTAATTGCCCAGTGTTGGTTAATTGTGGCTGGTCAATAAAATCTGGACTGTTTGTCTGGCAGATGAATATGGAGTCATGGCAGACATTTTTCTATACAAACTGAAATTTGGGTTCTGTAAAGCTTTTCACCAGTCATGTGCTAAGTCACAGTGTCACGGAGTACAAGCCCGCTGCTGAAACAAGTGCAGTGAAAACCCAGAGTGAAAATGCATGGGGGAACTCTGTACCTTCTGCCAGCTCCAGTAAGTGACTTGGCTGGACTGGAGTGAGCAGAGACAGAGACACTGCACAGTTCTCAGCTCACAGCCCAAACCTACCAGGCACATAAGCAAATTTGTCAGGATTCTGCATGATTGACAGATGAGGAAAAAAAAAATTCTTAGGAGGAGCAGTGTGACTGGTTTTTTGTTGAGCACAGGGGAATGAGATCAGAAAAAAAGGCTTTTTTTCCCCTCTAAGCTCAAAAATTTTCTCTGAGAAGAAAACAGAGAGAGCTCAGCCCTGCAATGTAACAAGGGCCCTGAGCCACTTTGCTCTGACAAATAACCCAAGTGCTTTTTCAAAGGACCAAAGATAGACCAAGCCTTGGACATCCTCTCTGCACGCCCGGCCCCCCGCCCTCCCAAGATGTATTTCTTCCTGCCCTTGGTGAAAGACATCTGTCACCTGCACACCAGCCAGCGAGCACAGGCATATGCCACTTGCAAGTTACCCTCTGCCAACTGGTGACGACAGACCTTTACACTGAGCTTTTTCTGACCGCTCTACTGCTGTCTGCCAAGCATTTTGAACAGACATGGTGTTTATTTTGCTTTCACCTTCAGTCAAGAGTCCCTGATCTGCAGTAAACCACTGGCTGAACTCTCTGCTAGCACTGATGTGACGCCTCTCTCTCTCTATACTGCTCCCGAGCCTGTTTTTAAGCTGTCTGTCATTGACAGAGTATGAATAACAAGATCAGAAACATCTCTAATATAACTCTAGTGCCCCTGTGTGCCATTTTTAACAGCATTTTGTGGCTTTTCCACTTTTGTCCGGGATAGTAAAAGGATAGACAGTACAAGGGTTGGAGACAGTATCCTCTCTAGCCTATTAGGCAATACAATAAAAAGAAAAAAAAAATTATCTCCAACTCATCCTAATAATATTACAATAGATTTTTTAACTCTTTGCACATACTGAGTTCTGATTGTTTTAAAGGATTTCAGAGAGCAGCTCATAAAACACCCCAAAAGCTGTCACTTTATAGAAGCAACCAGAGCCTGGTCAAGCACGCAATGGTTGATGTTGCACGGTACATCAAAACAGCCAGTGGCAATTACTTGGAGCTCTGCTGGAAATACACAGAAATGCTGAGCATCGCCACTAGATGTCATTTCTGTCCAACATACACATGCAGCTGCTCGTCTGTTTTGTCTGGTGGTAAACGGCAGGATTTTGGAAGCAAGCTTGGGAGTATTCAGGAGATTTTTATAACAGCATTAACTTAATTGAGGAAAGTGACCAAAACAAGAGGAACTGAATCTCATCAGTAAAAATTATTTACGGTGCTACTACCATAGTGCTTTTTAGGACTGGAATTATCTGAGCTAATTGTGGAAGGGGTAGAGATTTTTTTAAGATGTACAATTAACTCATCAAGTACTAAAAAAATGAAGAACTAAGTAACTATGAATTGGAAGTGAACTACATAATTGATTTTTTGATGAAAAGTATCACTGGGTCTTACGAGGTTTCAGACAACTTTTAGCAATCATTACATAATTAACACGATGAGTTATTGACTTTAATGGAGCCACAAAATGCTATTTCAATGTCTAGTTTTGAAAGTGAATTCATCTTTCTTTGGCTCAAGGAACAGTGATGAAAGTACATTAAATAGCTGGGAGATTATGTCCATGGTGTGTGTGACTTTCAATAATTTTAATGCTAAATTACAGCATAACCCGAGTCTGCTGCTACCCGAACCTGTAAACTTTTGCTATTTGCTTCTACAAGATCAGGATTTGGCCACTTGTGCAGAATTCTAGAACAAAATTTTTAAGTTAAATGACTTTATTTATAAGCTCATCATAAGCTAAGAACAGACAGAGTGGTTTGGAAAGCTAAGCAGCATACATCCTTCCAAAACTACAGTCCATTAGGCCCAAATTAAGAAGAAAAGATTCCTCCAAAACCCGCGCAGCCCAAATATTTGGAAGCTGTACTAAATGCCTGTTTACTTGCAATCTGCAGAAGAGCATACAGACAAAAGAAGCCCTGACAAATTTATCTGAACCAAACTTCTGAAGCTTCTAGGGTTTGCCAATCTTGTTAACACACACATGCAATAATCACACTGCATGCGGACAAGGAAGGAATCACATTTTTATGCATTCTCCAGTCTAAATCATTTTCTTTTCTGGGTTAGGTTTAAGTTTTTTGAGGTTCAGACTTAAACACATTCAAAATAGGGACAGCAGAGTTTATCTTAAAAGTACACATTTGGAAGTTTTAGATAAGTCAATAACTTCAAAGTGGTTGGATTTCCTGAGTGTAATACCCCCTATCAGTTTTTCCTCACCTGCCCCCTCCCAGCCTTCCCCTGTGGTTAACAGGTTCAGAGAAAATGTTCTGCAAACTCAGGGTATATTGGATAGCCCAAGATGCTGCTATTTAAAAAAAAAAAGGTTTTAAAGGACACTTTTAAAATACAATTTCACACTATGTTCTGAAAGGTTTAAAAATACAGATTTGGCTTTTTGGTTTTGAAAGACAAGATGCTTCTTGAGATGCTTCTACAGATGAATGAGATGCTGTTCTTAGCCCGTAAAAGTCTATCCCCCCATCTTGTGACCAATACCTACAGACATAAATGAAAATTAGAGTGCTCAGGCATTTTAGACACAAAGTCACTATAAACGCAGAGCAGTAACTCATTTCTTATGAATATTTTCTACCCCCAAGTAGCCATCATAAATACTGAAGCAATCTTTCTCCTCACAGGATCAGTCCCTCTTTTACAACACAGCACTGAGTTAAGTGCAAGCTGGTACTCACTGGTTCATAATTTTGGCTTCGAAGAACTGTGTGTGTAGGAACAGTTCCTTTTCAGTGACTGTCACATTTTTGACTATGTTATACAGAGTGGCAACATGTTCTTCAACAGTGAGAGTGTCCTTTGTGCACTTGACCTTGAACTGATACCAAGAAGTCATATCTACTTAAACAAATCTGAGGTGCTAATAATTTTCTTTGGAACTAAACTATGGCAAGTGTGAACTGGCGACACGTAAAGCTAAACATGTCCAGAGAGATTTTTATCTAGTCATGTAACTGTATGCAGTTTCTGTTTAACGAGCCTTAAATATTCTTGCAAGAGATAGCATTATAACGCAGAGTAGTATCTATACTAAAACAAACACTTTTGCCTTGGTACAACAATCCACTTTTAAAATGACTTACCTTTTCTAAGTACGTGTAACTCCATATTTTACCGTCTGCCCATGTTCTGGAAATTATGTTCCCACTTGGATCATACTCCATTTTCTCAGTCCAGGTTCCTCTTTGGATATAGGTGACTAATCCAGAGTGTGAGTAAGTGATATTGACCTCATTGTACTTGCTGATGGGTGACCATAAGATTGGTCGTCCTGTCTGGTCATACATGATCCGAAGGGTGAATTTTCGATGATCATCATAAATCTTTCCTGTTCTCGTTACATGATCAAAATCAATGGAGAGCAGGTTTCTGTTGTGGGCCTAAGCACAAAGACAGAGCAAGGTAAGAAAACAATGTGTCTGAACTACACACAGCACAAACATTTCTGTGTTGGCTCTGATCAAAATGTGCAACAGTTTAACATTATAATGGAGAATTTAGGCCTTATTAAAGACAGGGAAATAGAAAAATATTCACATCAGAAACCTGAGAACTGAGAAACAAAATGCTGCTTGCACTCAGTGACGTTACACTTTGCATTACAGGATACTTCTTATTTCCATGGGCTAGGCCCTCACCTTTTCCTAAGTTTTTCTTCTTTCTTTTCAACTTTCATTTCTCTGTGAATGGACTTTTTGATTCCAGCTGAATATGTGTAGTTAAGCCCACGAATTAACCAGATACTGTATCTCACATTCTCTCAAGCTGCATTAATGTCGACAGGTCAGCTCCTGCTCTGGGATAGCCTATGCCAGGTCGCATACTGATGCCATAAAGGGAATAGCTGGGCTTGCAGCTCCTGAAGACCTTGCTCACAAGCGTCCTCATAGTTCTTCACAAAACCGCCTGACTCCCAGAGCCTGCGGAAGCCAGCAGCAGTGCCTTGTGCCAGCCATATTCCTTGCTGCAGCTCTCTCGCCACATTTGGGACCTGCAATTTTTGTTAAACTCACCGTGTCCGACAGACTACTAGAGTGACTGTGCCGTAGCACAGTCTGTTAACATTTACATCCAACAGGAAAATGCAGAGGGGCAGCCCAATTCTCACTTTGAAATTACACTGAAAGCTGAATAAGACTCATGAAAACAAAATATATTTATGCAGTGCTTTTATCATCCACCTCCTTACATCATTCAGTCACTGGGCTAATCACTGTTAAACTCCATTTAAATCAGAGCTATAATTTAGGGAACCATAAGACGTTCATTTCCTTGTCTTTTTCAGATCGATGCTCAATGCGCTCATATTAATCTACTGCATTTTACCTAATCACTTGTGTTAATCTATTCCAATTAATAAATTCCTTACAGCAGAGACGATGTCAGTGCAGGTGTTAGCAGAGTGCACAGCACAGGGCTTGCTCCTCGCTGAGACCTGGAGCCATAGCCGTAAAGTAAATCGTTAAGAATACCTGTTTAATAATTCAAGCTGGGATCATATGGTGGTAGTGATTAGAAAGAACATTTTTTTTCTTTCCCCTTTCTGTTTTTAGATACAAAATAATCTGAAAATATAGAAGAAGCAGGTGTTCTTTCTTCAACTACCATTCCTGGGGTTTTATATACACATATGTCTAACTTTAATAGTGTTCATTTACAATAGCTGTAAAATACCCATATACCCCTGTAGACTCCTCTAACTATTACAATTTATGCTCTAATGATAGTTAAGGAGCCCAAGTAAAACGTGATGCTCAGTTCAACAATATTTGCTTGTATACAGACTGATGTATTAAGTTTATTATAAGACATTTCTTTGCAAACTTCTTGCAATTTCTGAAAACAAACCCTCTTGGTGGTAGAAAAACTGAAAAGCAAGCAGGGGATATACCCTGGCTCATACTCATTTTCTGTCTATGTACATATCTAATGTTCTTATTGCTATTATTATTATTGTAGAATGCAGTTAGGAGAAAGAAAATTGAAATCTAAATTTCAGGGACAATAGAACAAATAAGAACAAAACCCAAAGAGAGGCAGAATTAGTAGCGAAGAGGAGAGCAGTGGTATTTGACAGCTCAGAGTTAAAATGAAGTTTGGCTGGATTCCATTACTTCCCTTATATTCTACATTTTATGATTCATTTGTTTATTTTCTTGTATTAGATATAAGTCAAATTTAACACCCTTCTAAAGGCGAGACAGGATGATATATGGGTAGGAGGCTGCATTTCAACGTTGTCACTGGACAGCTGATTTCAAATCCCATTGGCTTCTTAAAGCCAACTCCTCTGATGTACATATAGTGTAGTAAAGAGCCCCTGTGAGAGGCTGGAACCCTTATGCTCTGTTACAAGCCAGGGAAAACTGGTTTCTGAAAGCAGTGTCAGGTCAGAGCTTCAGCTGATGAAAACAGGGAGAAAATTCAGCTGACTTCAATAATAATGTTAGTAATGCATAAAAAGGTTTATTATTATATATTATATATTTTTAAACATTCGTCGACTCTACTTCCATTAGTTTTATAGCTACAAATTTTGCAGTGTAAGTAATCACATACACGTGAACTTCTCTTGACTTTCATTCTCAAGCCTAAACCGTCTACAATGTGTAAATCAGATGAGATAATTGCATTATTTCCTTGTCTGTGTTTTGATTTGAGTCAACATAAACTGACACCCACTGGCAGAGGGTTTGGTCCTATCATTAGACCTTGCTGTAAGACTGGTAAATAATGGGAGATCATTTGCTAAATGCAGTAATAAACAGAGCTGTCATAGTCTGTATCTGCAGGACTTCTGAATTGAGGCCAGCTACTTCCTTTTTTGTTATTAAAAAATAAAAAGCAGCAAAATAAGTAAAACTGGCCAAGCATTCAATTTTCAATTTTGTAGATATTCAGTTATAAAACCTGGACTGCATCCAATGCCAAGTTCCTCTAAGTTATGCAAAAGCCAGGAGGGAACAGAGCTGCATTCTAATCAGTGTATTACTATGCATCATGCTCATTGGTTTTAACAACAGCCTTTGCTTCATTTTTAGAAGTCAATTAAAATAGCAGTTCAATTGATAAAAAAGAAGTCTTGCTAGATTAAGATTGATGTTAAAATGCCTGATTGTACATAGATTTATTATTAATATAAAATGCATACATGTCTACAGACTGTTTTATATACTTTCAGGAAGCGCCAGGGCTGGTAGTTCTGCACTTAAAGAAATCCTGTGATTAATTTCTGTTTCCCACATTGATTTAGATACTGAGATAAAGTTAGATGTCTGTTCTAGCATTTCAGTTAACTTACTCACTTCTGCTCTATTTCTAGAGCAGGGAGAGCACACAAAGCAAAAATCCCACTTTTTAAACCCCAGTGTTTACAGCATTATTCAGAACACGCTAACAGTGGCCCCTTTCCAAAACTGGAAGTAGCAGTAAGAAAGTGACATGCTTTCAAGATGGTTGCTAATTGCAATTAAGAATTAAAAATGCTAGGACCAGGCAGAGAAGGAAAAGCTTTCTTTTCAACTAGGTCATCCTTTATCTCATCCCCAGCTACCTGCCTTCTAATTTATACCTCTTAGCAGTCAAAGCCATTTGTTTCAATGATGACGGCATCAGGACTGATCTGTAAGTAACATCTTTAAACCTCATTTCTAGGCGCTTTTTTCTGCCCCCCCCCCCCCTTTTTTTTTTTGAAACTAACTTTCTCAGAAAATTCTCCCATTG
>JAAGNO010010380.1:16569-29667 GCA_033439905.1 Ceryle rudis
CCCCCCCCCCCCCCCCTTTTTTTTTTGACACTAACTTTCTCAGAAAATTCTCCCATTGTGCTGTTTTCTTTCTTTCTTTCACTGAGGGCTCCTGAAATTCTGTTCATTTCTATGGAGAACTGGTCCAATCCCCAGAGCTTTTCTTTACATATATTTTCAAAGTTCAGCATAGTTCTTTCTGCCCTACATTGCAAGCTTTCTAACACACTTCCTATTGTGCCACTCATGGCATATTAAGTATTTAAAAACTTTCTCTTTAAAATATAACTCACTAGAAGTTTTCAGAAGGTCTCATCAGAATCTCATCCAGCGTGGGGGCTTCTAATGATACTACTCATTTTTCTTCCTCTCAGCATTACTCAAGTGTCAATAAGTAAGCCCTAAATCCCTTTCATTATCTGGCGTACTGCTTCAAACACACTATGTGATGGTATTTTTGCTCCTGCTGTCCTGCATATTTCCTTTAATCACCAAGGAAAGAGCTGTCTGGGTAAATTCTGCCACTCCTCTGCCTTCTTCAGCAGCTGCATTGTTCCAGCTCCTTCCACCTCACTGCCTCCTCGCTCTATCTGCATCCCATGCAAACTTCTCAGGGTGAAAGCTGAACTCCAGGACCCATAGAGTTCACCTGTCTTCCAAAGTCATTCTTATTGTCCCTAACAGCCTCAATAGTCCATTTGTCCCTTTCTCTTTGTCTATTTATATGGTGTATCCTATGTGCAGAGTATTTCTCCTCCTTTCCACTATCAAATCCTCATTTAATGTGCTATCCCACAAGGTTCCCTCTGTCCTTGCCCTGTCAGCCCTCAGACAGATGGTCCTAGAGCTTAGCACAGTCAGGGGAAGGGAAAAAAGGTTGTAATACAGGCAGCTGACTTGTCCTTCTGAGTAGGGAGGGACAATCCATAAACCCCCTTGGTCTTGGGTAGGTGTAAAAAGCCACAATTTACAGAAGTTAACAACACAGTGGTCAATGGCTGTGATGCTAGTGGATACTTTTGGAAGGACAGAGAATACGTGACAGCAGCACATCAAAATCATTCTTACATTTTACCTCCCATCCTGTCACTGACTGAAGGTGAAGGAGAAGAAGGTGCAGTACATAAGTGGTTTTGTGTACCAACAGACTGATCCAGAGTCCATCAGCTGAGCTCCAATAGCTTCAGTGCTGCAGTATTTCAATGAACATTTTATGCCTCTAGCCAGAATCCATTTAATCCTGACAAATTTGCAAATTTCCTCCCCCTTTTTTTTTTCCTTTTTTTTGCCAGGCAATATTAAGGATCATGCAGAAGCAAGTGAAATTGAATTAAAAGAACCTGCAATCAATATCAACAATAGAAAATACAAACTGCACAATAGGAAAACTGTGCAGCAGTAGTTTATATTAAATAGAACTGTCATGAACAACTCGGCCCTGGCAATTTAAGAATAGATGACTGACTACGTCCTTTCCATCAAAGACCTTTATTATGTAAGATCATTAAAAAAAAAAAAAAAAGTGCCATACAGTTATTTAAGCACAAAATCAGACAGAAATCCATTGATTAGGTAATGTGAGACATTAAATAAAAATGATGCTAGTTTGGAACCTGGCATCTTAACCCACGTTTGCCATCGTACTACGTTCTGCTAGTTGTCCCTAGTCAGGGCTATGAAGACTCACGCTATGCTGGAAAGGAGGCAGGCACAAAATGGGCAAGAAAAAATAAATGAAGCTTTGCCCCACTTGCAGGATCCTAATAAAATAACTGTGACTATCAAATCTGGAAGATACCCTTTCAAATGGGTGTTTCACATTGGAAGGAGTCAGTTTGTCAAGATCATGCAAGGCTTGTGTTTCTGATTCATCAGGGCAGTTGAAAACCAAACAGATGATGGACTTAAAAAAAATTATACAGAATCTCATAACCAAAAGACAATCCAGAGATTTTAATATCCATCTCTATATTTTCAGAGCTAACAGATGTACCTTCAGATATAATACCTATCCAGACAGGCTGTAGTTAAAAATGCAATATTTTTAAGGCCAGAATTTGCAGTCGTACTACTGTTACAGACATTTTAAGGGGTATTCATGTGAAAAACAGAAGTGATTTTGTAAAAAACCTGTTCTGCCAGGTAGTAGTCTCTTTGAGCCTTAGTGTTACCTAATTAAATGCTGAATGTTGACCATCTGTCATTGTAATCTGTGCGTTCTCCTCACAGATAAAAATAAACCATGGATGCAATGTTAAAGTAATTCTTTATTAGAGCCATAGAGTAACCCAGCCAGAGGGAGTTTGAGAGCGTGTGGTAGAGGGCAGAACACCCAGTCTGTCTGGATACACGAGGAGGTTCTACATCGCTCTGGCTTGCAGGAAACGCACGGGCCAGGACACCCAAGGTGTACCCTGCAAGGTGTACCCTCTGCCCCAGGCAGAGGCTGGAATCTGCCATTTCCCCCAGAAGAAGGTCGATACATCTGAGAGAGGCAGAATGTGGCTCCAACTCTGCTGCTGAGCCAGAGTAACTACACATCGCCCTTTGCTCACAGCTTCTTCCAAAGCCATAATTAAGTTCTTAGTTGAAAAAGAAGAGGAAGAAAAAAATGTAATTATGTCTTGAGGTCAAGTCTCACAACCAAAATCAAAGAGAGATCAAACATGCCTGCAACTGTTGGAGGAGTTTGGTTTTGAAATTCATGGCTGGGGTCCACCATTGATACAAACTTTCCATTGCTCTTCTTACAAAGTAGAACATTTCAACATGATTTTAGTTTCAAAGGGAACACTGCACTTTACACAAGAGGAAGCCTTACCCTTAGCCTTCTCTCAAATGTGGAGATATTGCCTTTGGTCTGCTCCCTCCTTTGCCTCCATTCAATGAGATTTGAGTTATGTTCTCCAGGAAGGGAGATATTGCACTTCCCTAAAGTGGGGCTGACAACCCCTGCTAGAATATGAGGCTCCGTGTTAAGTGTGATTTCCATTCCACTGGCAAAGGTGACTCTCAGAGACCCATCTGGGCTGACCCGGTAAATATTCTGCGTGTTATCTGTCAAAAAACAACCAAAAACAGGCAACAGAGAAAAGTTCAGATCTCCAGATTTATAAAGCAAATGTCAGGTGCAACAGCATTTTGTTTGTCCCTAGATTACAGACAGCTGAACATGCAACAACCAAAGTGGGATTTTTGAAACCTGTTAACTTCTGGGCCATCTCATGTCTAAAGATCTTTCTATTATATCTGACCTGATGATTTCCATTGTCAAGATTTCCTACAGCAGGAATAAAGAGGTTTTGCTCTCAGTTTAAAAGTATGTAAACCCATAAGGCTGGGTTTTGACCGCTGATATGATGATTTGAGCATGTTGGGATCTGTTAACAGGATAGAGTGCTGCTTGGAAAACTGCTATGAGTATCTGAGGTCAGGCAAGAAAGCTGTTTTCAAGATGTGTAGGGTGATGGTCAGGCTCCCATTCTGTCCCTTCTCCCTCTATCACTGTACTAAAACCTCCTCCTCTTCCCCATAAGCAGCTGGACCCTGGGGTAGAGGCACAGTGATGGTCAACCATGAGCTTGAAGCTTGGTGCATGAGACCCAATGGGAAGTGGTTGGTGGCAGACAAATGAATGGGTCAGCAAGAGTGTCAGAGTGAGCAGCTCCAGAGGCTCAGAACTGTGCTGTGGAGGGTGTTGAGAGCAGCTGGGATGACCTAGCACAGCCTTCTCCTCCTCCCCAAAACTGACAGAATCACGCAGAAGGTCCAGAGCAGGTCTCCACTGGAAGGACACAGAGGCAGAGCTCTGCCACATCACCTCGCATTTGGTCAGGAGGTTACTGTGGCTCAGCTGTCAAGGCCAACTCCATCATGAGCCTAAAGGTTTAGTGCTAAGAGATAAAGCAAAAGTCTCACCCTTAAAATGCAAGTGAATTCATACCAGCTAGAGGCTATGAAAAGCATCTTTTTTTTAAAGCTGGTTGACACAGAAGTAACCGGTCCAGCTTGAGACGTGAATATGTGGAAAACAGTTGGGTATGTCAGAAAGTGAAGATAAAAGGCATTACATTAAAAGAGACTTTGTGACTCAGACGTGAGTCTATCATGTCTAACTGGCTGTTCACTGGGGGCTTCCTGACAGTTTCACAGAAATATCAAAATATGCAAATTATATGAATTCATAAATATGGTAGGTATAATAATAACTACAGCTGTTTGTTTCTGGCACTGCCCATAGCGTGTGAGCACCTTCCTGAGACAGAATTTGGTAAGAATCCAGCTTTAAGGAGTTTCAGTTTTAAGGACAGACATACAAACAAGCAGTCAGTATCGAGAGCAGATGGGGTCACCTGGACAAAGCATAACAGGCAATACAACAATATAATAGAATTATTTCCACTTATTCAGTGCTGTCTCTGCAATGCAGTAGTAAAGAGGAAGGAGTATTCTCCAAGGTGAGTTCTTCCTATTTTTTTCTTACAGATAAATCTGAGTGGAACAAAATTTCTGTGATTTGCTCAGTCACAAAGCTTTTCTATAACAGACCTGGAAGGAAATCAGAGTGCTATTTCCCAGCATCTGCTCTCTCAAAGCCTGAACAATCCACTAATGACAAAAAAAATCAACAAGGAGGAAAAAAAATCAGATCAATTAATCTATATAAAACCAGAACTTTGGTGATGAATCTGCAAAATCTGGAGGAGGACACTGGGGCACTTCCAATAGATGGAGAGTTAATTTTTCTCGAGACGTATGATGATATTGCCAGGGAAATACTGTGGTGTCTACAGGGGGCTGAGTCAAAATCTCCTATCACCAGGAGCACTACTTCCAGGACACGGCACTACCAGAAAGAATTCACCGCATTGGCCAAACAAGGCCTTTTTTTGCTAAAGTTAGTGGAGCATGTCATTCTTCTGGGCAATATTTCTCAGAAAAACAAAGCTCAGAGTATTATAGTTCAGTCTAAGTCCTCCAGATCCTGAAGTAGAAAGTAGCATGTAAAGTCTGGAGACACCAGAGATTTCAATATCTAGAATCTATCCATGGGACTGTTCCAGAAGGAAAAGAATTCACTTGTGGTTTGTTTCAAATTGATACTCCAGAAGAATTCTAAGTAGCTATTTGCACTGCAGCGAGAAATAAACAAATGAACTAAGTCTTGTGTCTGCTTTGGGCAAATAGTTAAGAATGCAATAATGTCTAGGGTTTGAAATGTAATGATTAGGGAAGAAATAACAGAAATGCCTTAAATACCCTGTTTTAAAGTATATATTGTAGAGGTAGCTGAGAAGTTTGTGGCTGTGATCACATTCTCTCTGTTTGAAGTATCAAGTTCTACTCGCGCCAGTTTTTCAACATCGCTGTGGAAGCTGCTGACTTCCCCGGTTGGGAAGGTCGCGTTGGTCAGATGGCCATCCGAGTCATACCTGTAAGACACAATGTTAAAGAGCCATGAAAAGACAACATTATTGTCTTCTAACGGAAAAAAACATCAAGGCAAAAAAGTAAGCAGCATTGTCAATACTGTGCAATAGGTAAAGAGGCAGGAATCGATCCATTTATTCACTCAAAACGCGTTCATTCCCTCATCCGAATTCTTGCTTGGACTCTTTTTCAGTGATGCTGGATACAATACAACTGGGAGTAGTACGAGCTGCTACCTACATCACTCAGCTTCTGCCAGAGGTTTCAGTACTGTGCAGATGGTCGGGGATGTGATTTGGGAGGGTGGCCGCTGGAGGTCACTCGGCATTCAGGCAAAAACCAAACCCCCAAAAAGGCGTTTTCTTACCCGTAAGTTTAAATACAACTGATTCTTAGAATCTGCAACACTCAACAACTGCCTTTTGCTGCTGAGATGTGAAGTACATAATATGAATGGTGAATTTAAAAAGGGGACCTAAAGCGTAACAATAGCAATAAAATTAGATGGAAATCTGCAGCGCTTAAGTTGCCTACATGGTTTTTTACTCTTGTGTTACGTTTCCCATGGGCCTACTCAAATCAGCAGAAACTTCTCATCACAAGTAACAGCACCAGAATCTAGAGCACCACATTTTAGTTCACCTAAATTTCATCAGTGCTAAAGAAATTCTTTTAATTTAAGGTACTTTATGTGAATCAGGCCATGTCACGAGAAAGTCAGTTATTAATTCAAAGGCTCTGGAGCAGTGTTTCTATCAGGTCTTTTCAGTTCTACTGCTGTATTTGTTCTTTCTGATGGTTCCTGTGGAAAACAATGCACAACATTACTTGGTGCTTGATATATTAATGCCTCCCATCTTAAGAACCTTATTGATGCTAATGTAGTCTTACTCATCCAAGACACCTCACTGAAACTGCAGATGTATTTGCATGAGTACAACCAACTCATGTTCATAAAATAGAAACCTATTTGTGCAGGTAGGAAAGCATAATTAAGTTTTCACGTCTCCTCTCATTGACAAAACGTATCCTCAGCTGGTGTATCAACTGGCAAAGCTCTGCTGCCTCCAGTGGAGCTCTTCCAATTCACATCAGCAGATGATCTGGCTATGTCCTTCACTTTAACAGGTTGTCATCATTTCTTTAGGAACTTTTATTTCCCCCTAATTAGTCAGACAAAATCTATACGTCACAAAAAATACTGGTGAAAAAAAATTCAGGACTTTTTTTCCTTTCCCACCAGTACAAGAAGAGAAAAATAAAGCAGCACTTCTTTTCAAAGGTAACACTGGAGAATGAATTAGTGACCATCTTGTGGGGTTTTTACAAATAAATTATAAACAAATGTGAAATACAATATAATCTCACTCTCCTTCACCTCCTACTGCCCTAATACACATCACACGACTTATTCCATTCTACCCCTGTTTCTGTGCAAATTTACTGGGTGCCACACCCAGCGATTAAAATTGACTCAGATCACTACTTTTCATCATTAGGAAACTCCATGAGCATTAGGCAGCTATATTTCATTTACTGCTTGACCAAACAGACATGACAGATTGTTAGGTGATTTGGATTTGCTGTGGTACCAGACAAAAATCTCCAAATAATGCATTTTTACGGTGTAATATGCAGCCAGTTTATTGGAATGTAGTGGTGTGCAAGACTCGGGATCCATCTTCACTAAGGATCCAGTTTTGCTGCTGATAATGCTGATGGTGAGACACAAAAGTCCCTGTGTAGCTGAAAATGGGATAAACTGTTACTGGATGGCCGGCCAGATATGGTACTGAATTACAATAAGACTAGAGCACACACCAGTGGACTGTTACTCATGTAGATGGTCCCACTGACTTCGAGGAGAACATGCAGATTAGTGTCTCAGTAATGATTCCACAGCGTGACCATCTAAAGGATTTTTTTTTTATTCCACACTGCTCCAAGTAACCCAACCCTCTGAGGACAGGTTCTGGCACCGTTCGCATGATGAATGGTAGCACATTGGGACACAGTTCCTGCAAAGCAATGTCCTACCCATACTAATAGGGGCAGAATCATGACATATTTCTAAATGTTAATTTGGGGCCCAGTTATGCCACTGTTAATCATGTCAGTGACCATTTTATCATGCACATAATTGCATTGATTTCAGTACTCACATGAGGAAGTGCTCACCAATATTTGAAATGCACACTTGGGGATAGAGCTTCGCAATCCATTTGCATTTCTATGTGTAGCGCAGTTAAGAGTTATATCATTTCAAAGGGAAAGCGGTCTAATTAATTTTTTTTCACAGAGAGTTGTTTCTTGCAGGTGTTTTCTTGTCCTTGATTTAATAGAGGCCCAGTGCTCCCCCTCCCCTTTTACAGCTTTAATGACACAATATTAAAAAAATCTAGATGACTGAAAATTGTACATTAGCTATAATTTTATGCAAGAGCTCTTTCAGTACTTCCATTCCATCAGATTAGAGTAGATGGATGACAAGTACTTTTGTAGGTGGTTTTCTACCTCTTAATAATTTCCCTCTGCGAGTGAATCTGACATATAGGTAGATGTTCTGAACAGTTCATTATCTTTCCTCATATTCCCAAATATGTGTGATACGTGTTGTTAAACAAACTCATCCCTATTTCAGCTTGACAGTGCCATGGGTTGAACTTTGGGATGTGAATGTAAATCTATCTTAAACAGAGAAGACGATTCCAAGCAATTTGAAGGTTGCTTATATGATAATTCTCTTAGCTCCAATACTACCCTCATATAGGACTCAGAAGCAATTCACATTTAAGTAACCCCTTCAAAACAATCTAATTTTAAACTGAAATTGGGTGTCAGTTCAGAATGTGACCTGTCTGCAAAATAATGTCTGGTTAAAGGATAACTAAGAGCCATCATGCCCCATGACCTATTTATGGCAGAAGGTGAGCAGCATCTTCAGAAAGCATATCTACTCAGCACAATGCTTGTTATAGTCAGCTGACCCTCTCACTGCAGCAGACTGGGTGACATTCTCTCTATCAGCCATTCAGGAATTTCTAAGATATTGCAAAGATCACTTAAAATATTGGACTGAAGATAAATATTAATGGTGCAGCTTCACTATTTAATTTTGCTGTTGTTTTTGTAATGCTAACGATTGTAATTCTGTTAATTTCTATTGACTGATCTAGACTGGCAGAAGTCTAGAAGTCACACAAAGCCTCCATCAGTGAGGACAGTGTTACCTAGCCTGCAGTTAAACCTATGAAAGGATCATTTAGCAAAATTTCTTTGTGTTAATTACATGCATTGTATCAATCCTTCCAAGGCACGGGTATTTCTTTGTGAAGAAATCTATAATACATACAATGGCACACACTTGTTAGCAGGCGAAATCCTTTAAAAGATCTTACTAATCTTGAGTCATACTTCAAAAAAACAACTTGCCAGAAGACAACAGGAACAAGTAATAATTATGTGAAATGGTTTACACTCCAGGTCAGTGGGACAGAGTAAAAATAGCGAGACTGAGAAGCACATGACTGTAACTAATCTGCTCTAACACACTCTGACAATCAAGGCCCTGCACCAACGCACGGTGCTCTGCGTTTCAAGATGTAACAGCCATCACCTGGAGCTACTGTAAAAGCTTTTTCAAAGTGTCATTGGACCATGGTCTGGATTGATGTTATCCTCAAGTAAAGATTTAAACGGATCACTCTCAGTGTTGAAATTATTATAAACAAGTATATATATTTTAAGTTAGTTCGGTGCTTATAAAAGGTAACACTCAGATCAGTGTTTGAACAGCACCAGGACAACAGTGAGCTTTGTCTTGTTGCAAGGTAATTTTAATATGCATCAGTAGATGCCTGATAGCAAGAACTGAACCAAGAAGGCCCTGCCTGGCTTTGTTTTCCCACATACTGTCAAAAATGGCCCTCTCTAATGGTTTATACTTAGGTCCAACCTATCAATTTATTCTTTGGCAGAATAATAGAGGGCAGGGTGGAAAAACATCCCGTTGAATAAAAACCCCCACGTACTAGGCAGTAGTTTTCCCTGCTTTTATCCTACTTCTATTTTAAGAAAATATAATTCTAAAAACCTGTAATGATGGTGACTCAACTACCTCTCCAGGTGACCTATGCAGTAACTAAATTCTCCTCAATGTGTTTTCTGTTCCTATCTCACCTGGACGGCTTTTCATTTTAGTTTTTGACCATGAACTCCTACGTTCCACAGGAAGAAAGCATTATTTTCCTCCCTGAAGACCCTGAACTAGTACTAGAAGGTTTAATTTCCATCCATCACATACCACATTCTCCAACAGGGATTATGACAATTAACTATAAATAATGAGAAATCCTGATACACCACACCTCTTTATAAATAAAAAGTGAACATTCTCTTGGGTTGTTCTCTCTCTGGGACCAGACTGAGATGTTCTGACTCCATCTTTAAATACCTTGGGTTGCTCTTGAGAAGTCCTGTCAAAGAACTCCTGAAGGTCTTGCCTATGAAGCCATTCCTACTCCCTATATATGGCCTTTTGCTACTACATATCATTTTGCTATTATATATCCTCTTCCTCTGCTTATAGAGACAAGTTCACACTTGTCTTTGAATATTCCTTCCACCGAGATTCTCAATTTCTTTTGCAAAACTCCATTCTCCAATGAGTAAGCTAATTTTCCCCTTTTTGTCCTCCTCAGAAATTCTGCAAATTCCTGATTCGTATCACAACTTGCCTCTTCTTCTTTAGTTACAAAAAATTGTAACAAAAAACCCCCCCCAACAAACACAAACCTGTAAAAACTGTACAACAAACAGATTTGCAATAATAAAGTGCAACTAAATTATAATTTCTGGCAGTTTCTGCTACACTTAATGGGCACTACGTATAGAGCTTTACGTAAGACAGGCTTTGGCACTTGCAAAATGGCAGTGTTTCATTTTAAAAGCTTGTGCAAGAGCACTACTTGTTAACACTATTGTGTTAGTAGCAGGATGTCTTTTAAATTACTAGAATCGACTAAAAAAAATTCAACGTTCTTTTAAAATAGGGTTCTTTCCATTAAGCATTTAACTTCATGGACTTACTCATACACAGTTGTCCATCCATTTTCATCGCTTTTGGTTGCTAAAAGCCCCGTGTTTCCAGGATAAGTCATCAGAGCCAAATTATAGCCTTGGGCATAAACTCTCTTCAGAACTCCATTGCTGCTTATTGTCAGCCAGTACACCTGGCCCCCCGGCACCACGACCCACAGGGGCAGCCCACTCGTGTCTCTGCGGATGTGAACCGAATTCCCATTGCTGCTGGTGATGGTGCCGATATCCCCTTCGCCGCTGTAGGTGAAATTGTAAATGTAGTCCCTTGTAATGAGGTTCAGAGTGTGCAGGTGGGTGCCGTTGATGGTGAACTGATACAGTTCTTGGTCCGCTGGCGACGCGATCTCATACATATTCGTGTCACTGAGGTGAGCCTTGTTTCGGCTGACTGCACGGATGCGAACGTTGCCGAGGTCTGCTACGTACAGCGTGTCATCGGGAGAGACTGCTAGAGAAGAAGGTGCTTTCAGCTTTGCATCTTTGGCGTATCCACCATCACCTGGAGGAGAAATGGTAATTTTAGGAGTCTGTAATGTCCATATTTAAACCGATCCCCCAAGCCTGACACACTGCTTCTCCTCTATATCAGTTACAGGTCAATAAAACAGTATCTTCTTCCAACTCATTAAACCCCTATTATCTAAGGTTGGTGCAATTCTAAATTAGTCTCAATGAAGACAAACAAGAATATAAATTATCTAATTTGCAACATTTTTGCTAAGGACAAAGTCCTACTGCTCAGGAAAGCTTTAATAGCAAAATTGTGAAAGAAATAAACATGTCACCTGAAGTTTCATTCCCAGCTATGTCAGTCGCACGTAGCTAAAGTAGAATCGTGTTATAAATAAAACAAAGAGAGAATAAACACAAGTAATTCAGCTAAAATGACACTGAAGGAAAGATGAGTTTGTACTTATTAAAAACTCAACACTACTGGAAAACAAAACAAGAACAAGAACCAAAAAAGTGCTGTGAGAAACCGTCCCTTCCAGTATCACTTGATAATTTACTTGGATTGTGTATTTTAAGGTTTGAAGAGGGTATCTGCATTAGCAAGGGCTGTATCTGTATAGCAAAATGACTTTGCTGGAGCAGGATTTTCTGTAACTAGCAAGAAAGCATATTAAACCTCAGAGAAAAACACATTACTGTTTGTATTGCTCCCCTTCTCCTGACTGAGAAATAAAATCTGCTGAACAGTGCGAGCGTACCCTACGTTTCCCCGGAGATGGACAAATTAGCTGATCATTCTGCCAAGCTGATCTTGCCTTTCACTACCTCAGCCCTGGCACAATCATGAGATTTGCCACAGTTTTTCATTTTTTAGCACTGAGGGCAGCCTCCCTCAACAGGAACTCTGAACAGGATTCCTGTCAGCACTGGTCTACCACAGCTGTAACCAAAGCTGGCAGCACCGGGCAATGCACATGAGGCTTTGATTATCATTACAATGCTGGGTCAGCAACCCGCCTTCTCTGGAAGACCATTTACATTTTTTTCCTCTTCATTCTTGACATACTTAATGTTTTCTTGTCAGTAATTAACCTTTTACTTGAAATGAGAGGCTTAAGAATTATGATGACATTATGGGGCTGAACACATTGGTTCTTAGTGATGACAAGATGACAACATACTGCACACCTCTGTATGGGGGGATGCTGTCCTTTGTCCCATTATGAAAGATGTTTTTAATGGAAAAAAAAAAAAAAGCATTGAGGAGTTTGTTTTGGTGCATACAGGAGAGAGAAGCTGTATTACTGAGAATGTCCAGTGGTGCAGTGGGGGCTTGGCACTGGCTGTGCCAGTTTAAAACACACAAAGGAGAAGAAATTCCGTGCATTATGTGTTTGCATAATTTTACTCGTTGTGTAGTGTGACACGAGTGCTGAGAAGGCATGAGCTAGTGTTTTTCACTTGATGTGAAACACCTTGCTACTCTTCTTGGTGTGAAGGGCTGCCTGATCCAGTAGCATTTAGTTGCAATCTGCACTGGGGCTGGTACCATCTTCAACATGGGCAAACACAGCTGACAGAGAAAGGCAGAGCAGAGGTCATTTTAAACAGTGTGTAATCTCTGTAGCAAGAGAGGAAAAGCTAAGACCACCATGAGGTTCCTCCAGTGCCAACTGAAGACTCATGTCTCTGAATTCAATGGATTAAATCCACAAAGAGCTGCTGATAAGTTTTTCGGCTTTCCAAGGAAACTAAATCATTGTTCATCTCTCTCTCCCCTTGTCCCCTTGCTAATCTGCACCTGTGGCAGGGGATCTCAAGAGATAAGAGCCGGGAAATAACTATCATCTCCTTACCTGAAAAACAGTCACAATTAGGATCAATCTTGCAGTCACAATCTGATGGGGCTCCAGCGATTACAGAGATCTCCCCGTTGGTCGTGACCTGTTGTATACGGTTGATCTTTCTTTCATCTGTCTCTGCAATGTAGAGTATGCCGCTGTGAGACACGGCGATGGCTGTTTCATGCCACTTGGCTAGCAGCACCCATTTTGAGACCAGTGAGAATGCTCGCTGCCTATACTCATGTGAGAACTGCTGGTACCTCATCTTCCCTCCTGTTTCTCACAGTTGTTG
>JAAGNO010010380.1:29767-69113 GCA_033439905.1 Ceryle rudis
ATGGGGCGCCCTGCAATAATTCGCACACGCCTGTTCTCAGAGATCTGCAGGACAATGTTGTTGTCCAGGACATACAGTGAATTGTCTAGAGGGTTCACTGTGAGGTCTGTTGGCCACTCTAACCGCACCTGGAAAAAACCAAACCAACAAACATTCAGGGGAAGGCAGGGTCAGAAAGAAGAAAAAGAATGATTAAGATAGTAGGGCAGTTCCATTTGAGCATCTCTTATGACCATATCATCAAGGCACTTGGTGGATTCGCCCAGCACTGCTTTTCTAGTATGTGCCTTTAACTGGGTTTGGCAGCAGAAGCTGCAACAAGCGTCCTCTTTTCTGAGGTCCAGCTCCAGTGGGGAACAAAACTTGATTTAAAAAGTAATTTGGCACCCTCTGTGAGGTATTTTCACAAGTCCATTAAGATGGGAACTTTATTATACTTATGCAGTCATGCAAATAAAACCACACACTTGATGTCATGCAACATCAGCCAGAAAATTTTCCAGGTCTGAATGTTATTGTTTCAAGGTTGCAGTCAACACTGACAGAGTGGAAAACAGTTAGAGGTTGTCAATGTCCTAACACTTTAATTGACTGTTAGTACAAAAAGAAAATGACATATTAGATGACTATGACACAATTCCACCATTTATTTACTAATCAAAAAACATTAATAACACTTATATGCCCTAAGAAATATAAGATCATTTATTCTTTGCAACACAATAGTACAGCAATAGATCACAATTCACATGACACAGTAGCCAAGTTGTAATTATTTGTAATGATTTTACTTTGTGAATTCAGTATTTCAGTCATGAATTAATTAAATTCTTCATACTTAAGATTAGCTTTTTGCCTCTTTGCATGCAGGTGAGAGTGCCAACCAAGCAAAGTTTCCAAACCACGCTGGAGGAAATGCTAGAAGAATGACCTCACTCATCTGATACCTGTTGCATCAGCATCTGGAGGAATTACACACACTCCCAATTAAAGGTGGGGCTGCCTGTCAACCTGAAAGACGACCGGTATACAGGCTGCTGACTGTATCATGTACTGTCCAGAGCTTCAAACACCTCCTGCTCCACAGGCAGTGCAGGACTGCTGAACTGGGAAACAACAACAGGGTAGACTGATCCCTCTCAACAGATAATGGCCAGTGGAGGAGGATTTGGACTGCAGCTTGTTTTGGTCAGAGAACAACTGAGCCACCGAGATTGCAAGACAGCCTGTTTTTGCCTGTCTCAGGATGCTTTGCTTGTTATCCTTTGTGAGGAGATGGCTGCTTTTATCTGAGTGGAATTTTTCTGGACTAAGGATTTCAATCATCAGAAGAGGACATAAATACCAGGCTAAAATGTATTTGGTTTATATGCTTTCCCTGTCACAGAAGTATCCATTATTTCACTTACTGACTTTGTTGCTCGTTTTGCTCATTTTTCCACTGTGCTAATTAAAAGATCTATGGATGCAGAGACCGCAGATGCTAATACGATGCTCAGCGCTGAGGAATAACATATGGTGGAGTGTGTGGCCATCACAAGCCACCTGCTCGCCTGGGGTCAGCTCAGGAAGCAGGCTGGAGGCCAAGTCTTTCCTCTTCTGAAGCAGCAGTATTTCCTGAATAACCTCCTTTCCAGAAGTACGTTGCTGGTTTGATAATTGATGTTTTAATAAAGTGAGGGCATTGCGGCTGCCGCGTCTCGTCCTGCGTGGTCACACAGTGCACCACACAATTACAAAGGCTCACGGAGTAATCGAATTCCTCCTTGTGCCCAGTCCATTTTACTAGACAGCATAATAACTGGCATTAAGACTAATGCTGTTGGGTTCAAGATCTCTTCTGAACCAGGTGGTAGAGTCCTTCCAAATGATGATAAATGTGGTGAAGCAGTTGGAAGTAGATTCCTCCCTGATTTTGGGGCGCGTGTGAGACTGCCTGGATTCCACCTGCTGTGCCAGGGCTGGTTTGCACAGTGCTGTTAGCTCATGCTTCACTGGGACACCAAATAAAACTCTTTAGTTAGCATAAAAATCTCTACAAGGCTGTCTTCAGGGAACTTGGAAAACATCGTATCTGCAATGTACCTTTAATGCAGAACATTTGACTGCTCTATCAAAGTAAATGGATTATTTTAGTGGGAAACAGACACCTTCAGCTTTAAAAAGCCTCCTTCACTGATTGCTCTGCTGTAAAAAAATTAAAATCTTTGATTAGCCATAACTAGATTATTAGTGATAAAAATTTTGGGCTGAAACTGTTTATTTTTGCCACAATGACTCTGCATAGCACGTGACATGTCTTTTAACAGCTGGTCTTCCTTTGTGGACACACTGCTTTTGCTCAGTAAATAACTGGAATTCTTCCCACTGTGAAGGTATGCCTGGTGTCAACTTTTTCTCTGGTTGATTTGAGGCTGCCATGGTTTATTGAGATAGAATGAACTTTTAAGCAGCTGTCTGTTTTACTTGCAGAAATGTGCCTAAAGCTTAGCCTTAATAACTGTTAACTGCAAGCACATTGGCTTTCATATTGATCACATCTGCAAATCTAGCTGCATTAAGGTAAAAATAAATACAATTTTAGTCAGGAACAGCGAAGCAATTTCAGTTACTACACCAGAGCTGTTGCCTGGTTCTCTGTTCTGCAAAGCTAACAGAAGGTATGGCTACAGCTTCTCCTTCCTGGGTTTAAAGCAGTCATGGGTGTACTAATGGTTTAATCCCGGGTGAAATATTAAAGCTAGCATGGACTTGTCCAGAGATTGCAGCATGAAGACCAGCTGCTGTTCACTGCAAGCTTATGCTACTGCAATGTGAGAGGAAAAAAAAAGGTGAAATAGGCAAATTAAAAATCAAACACACACACAAACACAAGCACCTGAGCATTTCTAATCTGAAGAAGAATTCCACAGATTCAGAAAAAATCTGCACTGTTTTGTCAGGATGAGGCTTCACGGCATCTTAAACTGGGGTATGCTGGGGCTGCTGCCCTCCCACCCCATCTCTTCCAGTGCAGCCCCCAGAAGCAATACGAGTGTTTATTTGCTCCTACAGAGAGCAGGTTCAGGACAGTTTGCTGGCTAAAAACTAATAACCTCTATCAGCTTAAGCTGAAGTGTAACTGCACCCTCAGGTTCACTGTTATCTTGAAAAGTCACTGGTTGTTTCTTTTCTCTTAAAGCAAGCTGCTCTTTGGCAGGTTTCTGTGACCAAACCATCAGTTGTGCTTCATTCAGAGCCAATAAATGTATTACAGAGAAGCATTTCAAGTGTCATCCGATATGGCTGTGCCCATTAAAAAGTTTTTCCAGACAAAACCTGTTAGGATTAGAATATTAAGTCAGCTAATATACTTTTTATTTTGAAGCAGTACTTCATAAGCCCCTGTAAAAGTCCTCTCCCATATATGTATATTTTTCTTATAACTCAAGACTGGGCCAATTGCGAGTGTTTTTTCTTACATTTAATGGGTTCTTTTTTTGAAGCAGTATACAGAAGTGGCACTGCCGATTACCCCAGTATAAACAAACAGACAAGGTTTGTTCAGCAGCAGTCGGTACCTCACACTCTTCACAGACTGAAATTTGCGGGTGACAATTCTGGTTTGGTTCACGGGAGACCGAGTATATGCAATGGGAATCACTGCCAAAACAAGAGAGCCCTTGAGCAATGAGACCTTTTGCACGTAAGTATTAACGTGTCAACTTTTCTGGGAATTCAGCATTTAACTGTCAAAATAAAGGCTCCAGCTATATCTAATAATCAATCTCTGGTTCAAGAACTGCAAAATTAACACCTACTGGTCTGGCTTTCTAATACATTTTTTCATGTCAAGTGTTCTGGAAAACACAAAGTGCACTGAGGTGGCTTCAGTTTAAATGAATTTTCACAGAGAGATCTACGTGTAGGCAGTTAAAATAGCTCTCGGACCTGAACGGTATTTTTTGCATTGTTTCTCTCTTGCAAAATATACATCCGTTGTATAATTATCTATCTACCTACTAACCAGTTTTGAAATATTTAAGTATTTTTCACACAGCAAAGCTTTACAACTAAATAAATTATATGATTTTTTTTTGTTGTTGTTTTGCAAAATAGCACTCAGGAGAGCCTGCACTCATATACTCCTTAAAACATACATACCCATACACGTACACACATTTAAGTGTTAGTTTGTGAAGAATACCGTTTCACTTTTGGTTTTGACCATATGGCTAAAACTTTCTGCACATTTTGCATGACATTTTACGGCTGTGGCATTTTTAGTGCTATTTTAAACAAATCAGATTAAACAAATTCCACTGTTCGTATTAAAGTAAGAAAAGAGTGAAAAATTTATCCTTGTCTGCAGATGCCAGTTTCAAGAGCTTAACTGTTTGGTTGCAGGGGTAAATTTCACTGGGATAAGTTTCATTTATCGTGGATTAAAAGAAGCTACACAAATCCCTAAAAAGGCTTCACCATTGCTTTGATTCCTTGCCATGCATTGCTTGTATATTTTGAGTCAATTTTCATGCAGTAGCATGAAATTCATGCCAAAATTTTTTCTGATAGTCCTGACTGATGGATTACTTCCTATCTGTACTGCTCAGCGTCAAGCCCTTCTGTTTATGTTACCTTTGCCTTTAGTCAGCTCTACGTGTTCACAGACCTGACCACAGCCTCTTCCATATTGCTCTTTTGCTAACTTCCTTGTTTAATCTCCCCTTATTTATACTCACTTCAGCTGTTGTTGCCAGGCCAAATCCTTTTACTCAACGTCCTTCTAAATAGTGTTCTCCTCTCTTCCTGCTCCAACCCTTCTTTTTCCTTCCTTCTGGGAGGGAAATGGCTCCAAGGAAGGACTCACACAGGCGGTCCATTAGGAGTGAGCGTGTAGTTTACTAGACACCAGTTCTGCTTCCCTGAACTTTTCACAGGATGTCTCCCTACATAGATTTCTATTTTCTCACAGTTGACAACCACGGATATTTTTTCATTATTCCCTGTCAGTTTGCTCTCACTTCTGGGCTCCTTTTGTTGACACTGACACTGTCAGGTCCTCTCAGCAGCTTAGCTTCTTTCTTAATGGCACACAGAGCCACAATTCGGCTCCTGTGGTCTGACACCAGGGAACCCTTCCCTGTGGTGGGATTACAGCCTCCTCCCACACTGGAGAAGCCTTTGTTTCTTGGGCTCCTGATGCCACGTATTCTGAAATTCAGAACCATACAGTTCAGCTGTTGCAGTCCCTGCTTTAAACTTCACAAATGTTGCACTCTCTGCATTCATTGTTCCCCAGTGAAAAACCCAAATAAATGAGTTTTGCAGCCTAGCGACCGCTGTTTTCTACCCTGGCCTGGGAAAGCAGCTGTGGCACATTTACAGACACAGCTCAGAGATCTGAGGCCACCAGTTCTCCGGGATCATGGCTCAAGTAGTCTCCTCACCAACCTGCCTTTGCCATCAATTACTTCCAGCAGATGAGGGACCCGGCACAGAAATGTGAAGGCAAGGCACCACTTCAACAGTTTTCACTGCTTGTCTTCGCCTCGCTTGCCACAAGATTTGCTGTGCTCTCTCACTTTCCAGCTCTCTTCTTGTTTCATAATTTCTTTTTTATGATTTTTTTTTCTGCTTCACAACTTCAAAGACTGTATCTTGGGTCTACTAAATCAATAGAAAAAGTTGATTTCTATGGGGACAGGTTTCACACTGTCTTTATTTAATAATAGAGGGAATATTATCCAGAATCACATAAGTCCATTGACTATGAAAATCAATGGGACTTAGATTCCTAAGCCATTTAAGTCTGTTTAAACATGGTGCCCATGGTTTATTCAGGCTATGAAAGAAGTACTTTTGTTCAATGCCCAGAAGGAATTTACAAAGTATTTTGAGCAGACTGGTACCTCTGAGAGGAGAAATCTTAGACTCTTCAATTAAAATATCTCAAAATAGACTATGAATTTGAATCTAACCCAAACGTGTCTCTGGTGCTGGAGTGGGAATACATGTCCTCCAAACATACCATTGCAGTTAATTTGCATGGCCAAAAGGAGAGAGCAGGACTAGGTGGAAATCTAACTAACAACAGGACTGTTTCCCTCAATTTCTAACTTGTGCTTCCAGATCCTGGCGCTTGTCAGGCACAAAAGTAAGGCTGCATAAATCTTAATACAGCTCTCACTAGTTTTGGCCTCATCTCTCCATTTTGGGCTCAGAAGTTCTGGATACAGAAAGCCAGTGTGCTGCCAGTGCAGAAAAGGTGGGAGAAAGATCTTGAAAAGCTTTAATTGAGATAGTAATTAAAAGATGTTTGGGAACAGTGAGACCCTGGAGCTTGTACTTTACAGTGTCTTTTGCTTCCAGTAACTACTGAGGTTCATAAAAGCATCTGGCCTGAAAACTGAGAGGAAGAGAGGATACAGAGATTCCAAAACTGAAGAAAGCAGAGAAGGCAAAAGCCCAGCCTTTGAGCAACACCAGCCACTGTCAAGATATTGCCCAAATACTTTGAGTGAGCAATCAAAGTCAAAATTAAAATTTAAATTCTTGAAATTGAAACTTCCTACAGATTTGTGCCCAGAAATCTGTCTCGCCAGGATTGTGACCTCTGACAACAGCGCTGCTCCTCAGGGCAGTTCTCCTTTGACCCTAGGGCTGAGAGGAAAGTGAGACCAGGGGAAGCAAAGGATGAAGAGCTGCTGCCAGAAGGTTTCCAGTTGGGCGTGCAGGAGCCGCAAGTGCCTCCTCGGATGGATCAGGGCTGCAAAACACATTCCTACAAGGATCAGAACAAACGCTAACTCCACAGCTTTCACGAGAGAATGCAAACTCACTTTTGTGGTTTAAACTTTCCCTGCAGAGTTATGCCACTAAACTCACGAAGACAACTTCTGCAAGTGAAAGAAAGGGATGGGAAAACCAGCTATTCTGTAATTCATGTTTATGGCGGGGCATCCTCTCTGGCAAATTCCTACAATGATACACAATTCAGTAGTAACAGCTTTTTAAAATCCATTGTAAGAGTGAACTTACTCCTCACTAAGCTGTAGCAGAGAATTGAAGCAAAACAAGTATAGAAAAGTTCAATTTAAAAAAAAGAAAAATGTTTTTTTTTCATATGGATATAAAAAGTTCTAGGCAGAAAATGCTACTGAAGTAATTTGAGTCCTTACTTTTACAGAAATTAGTATTAAGATTGTTATCATGACATGATTTTCTGCAACTAATTTTTCACAAGTATTTACACAGTAGATACTTTGACTGAGCAAAACAAATGTAGTGTAACTGGCTGTCATGCTGCATTGAAAGCAAACATATACTGCTGTTAGACTTCAAAATAGCTCATAAAAAAATTAGGCATCTTGCATTTTGCAGAACAAACAAGACAACTGCATTCCACGCAGCAATCCTTCTAAGTGAGTATTTACATTGATAAGATACTCACAAGAAAACACACTGGAGAGTGTTAAGACTCTAGTTTGAGACTGTAAGCAGGCACTCTGCTTTAAATTTCTGTCAGCTACGGGCATTGCTTACTGCTGTGATGCCTATTTGGATATGCATTATCAGACTGTGCCAGAAAAGCTTACAAGGATAAAGTTTAGGACTTGTGTTTTTTCGAGGAAAATCCAAGCAATACCACTCAACTAAATAGTGTATCTCAAGCCTGAGATGGATACAACTTGTATGTAAAAGGAGAGGGACTCAGGTTTTCTTGCCTTCCAAAAAGGCTCTAGACAAAGACTTAAAAATGCACCTGAAATTAGGTTTCCATCAGGTTCCTAATCAGACAGCTAAAGTTTCTGATTTTCAGTAGCTGAGCTCTTGCTCTAGAAAGGCACAGAAAGGCTTCAGACCTAAAAGGGCTCACGAAAGCTCTACAAAGCCTCTTGCAAAACAAAAAAAAGGAAAAGGGTGGGGGACAGGGATGTGCAGGACGCCCTAGAAGAGGTCCCTGAAAAGCTCTATAATCAGAAAGGACCCATAAGGGCACTGGATCTAAGAAAGCCTGATGAGCTAGAAGCGCTCCACAGAAGTGCTAGGTAGGCTCTGAGAAAAAGCTCTAGAAGTGCTTCCAAACTATCCCAGGACAAAGATCTAGTGAGTCTTTAGACATGCTGTAGAAGCTATGGATGCCCACCCCCAGTCTCCCACATGCTCCAAAAAGCTCTAGATCTAGAAAGGCCCCCGATCTACAATGGTGCTAGGTGTCTTCAGAAAGACTCCTGACATCTCTAACAAAGTTCTAAATCTCTGGATCTCAGGCTCTTACAAATTTCTAGATCTAGAAAGCAACAGCAATCTCTAGACAGTGCTAGATCTAGAAATGTCCTTTTAAAACATCGTCTTTTCTTTATTCCTTCAACTAAATCCAAAAATTCTGAAGCAAGCAGCATAAGTAATAAATCAATCTCATTGGATGGAAGCATACAGAAATAATTTCTCAATTAAATCGGTTCCTTATGACTATGTTACTCATACCAAGTTTCAGCTGTTCAGCCTCTCCTGATTCCCATATTCTTGGCATATCTTTCATGAGGAACCCAACACATTTATTGTGGATCATGGTAGTAACAGCAAAAAACACACTGGTTTTGTTGTCACTATTGATGCGAACACAGAAATACAACTTTGAACTGGCAAGAAAAATAGAAGAAAAAAAGAAATACATACGGATGGAGGACCTAAAGGGTTTTATATCCTATCATGACTTTCCCTAGTTCTCACCAGAGACAGCTACACGCTGTTCATTTTCCCATTTTGCTTTGAGCAGTTGATTGAATGGCTATTGAGTGATGCTCAGACATTTATGATTTTCTTGCAATGTGACCTACATTGCTAAACTTCATAAATTTATTCTCCAAGGCAGTGTATCATTTTGCATGCAATACCCATCCCAAAGGAACCTATCAGCAGGAGATGAGGCCCAGTTTGTAAAAGCTGAATGTCCTTCAGACATTTTTAGCTAATTTGTTTGTAAATGTGAGTGTTATTGTCAGAGTAACATACTGCATGAAATGGTGCTCTCTATCATTCTGTTTGCATCTCTCTGTGGCCTAAACTTCCTAACACACAGCTCTAAATGTAACCTCTGGATGGCAAGCTACAAATGGAAACAACCAATTTCTGTCTTGACATTTGCATTTTTTTCCCCCCTCCACTGACAGTGTCTTTTCTTTTTCTACTTTTTTTTTTTTTTTCCCTTGGCACAAACAAGGGTAGAAATGATGCTGAAGCAAATATGGTATCACGAAGAGGAGAAATCAGGCACTCTCAGCTGTCATCACCCAGGCTGCAGCTCCTGCCACACTACCTTCTGTGGTTGTCACAGTTTACGTTCGTTTGACTTCAGCAGCTTGTAAGCATAACTCAGGGCAAACTTAGTCCCAATAATAATACTGGAGGTATCACTAATACCTCCAAAGCAACGCTTCTTGGTAATAAAACCTTTTCAGTCTTTGTTTATAACCAACTTTGAGACTTGAGCAGTACCCAGACAGCAAGGGAACAAGAGCCTCTAGAGCTCCCTCGTGCTGACACGCTTCAAAGTCCTGCCCTTTGTAAGCTGTTATTATTACAGTGTTGTTCTGACAGGATCTGCAGACTTCCAGGTTCCCCTTAGCACTGGAGCCATGTGCAGGCCAGAAGTACTGTTGTGCTGGACTTTTGAACCCTCCTTTCACCTGTTATTGTGGTGCCATGCCTTCAGTCAGGCAACCATACCCATACTTTCTTTTATAGCTTTCAAAAGCAGCAGTTTGCAGCTATGTAAAATTTCCATGACTCGATGATAGAATTAAATGCCTACATCGCTTTTTTTTCCACTTACACAGGCTTTATAATTTTATTTTCTGTAAGTTTTCTCCTGATCTGTGCTGTCATGAAGACAGACTGGGAGTCCAAAGACTAGTCCTCACTCCTCTAAGATGTTGGACAATCTTCCTCTGACCTCATCAATGGAACAATTTCTATCCAGCAGCGTGTGACACATCTGCAGGATGGACACCAGGACCTCTGGTGATTGCTGGCCTCAAACCCGCCCTGTACTCCAACTCCAGACTTGTGCCAGCCCATCTGGTCTCCCTCTCCCTAATGCTGCGCAACATTTCCAAATGCCCAAACCAGAATACACTGAGCAATCTGAAAGGCTTCGACTAGAGGCAGTAAAGACAGCTCCACATAAAGCTCTATTATTATTGTTATTCACTTTATGACACACAAAACCTGTTACATCTGTGGGAGGTTCTCTGCCCCAGAGATGTGTGAAGAGTTTGTTGGTGAGAGAAGGAAAGCAACGTATGCACAGTATGCCCTGATAATCTGGAAGAAAAAAAAAAAGCTACTGTAGGAGTTGCCTCTATCAAAGCAGCTATTTCTTAAATCGCAGACAGGTCTTGTTATTAGTGGGTGTGGATGAACAACTGGATAAAGGAAAAGGAGGGGCACTGCCTGCTCAGTCTGCCTCTGCATGCTCCCATCAACATCTACATTCCGTTCCCAGCAGAACTTCTTGGAGCTAGGACTCCAGGATATCAGGGCCCAGCTTTCACTGTCTGGTTAGTTATGGTAGCTCTGCAGGAGAAACTACATATACATATATGTATATACACAGAGCTATATATGCATATCTAGGTATATACTATGGATACATATATTCTTCATGCCTACATTTTGTTCACTATCCCTCCTCAACAGATGAAAAAGCATGTAGTAACTGATACAGCTCAACCCACTGCAGACTCCCACCTGACTGGCAAAGCTGCACTAAACATTTTCAGCAGCGTAATTCAGCACAGAAGATACAAGGCCTCTGCCACAAATAACTCATCAGCTAGACTCTATCATACTGAAACCATATTTAAATGAGAGAGATAATCAAAGGCTACCTGCATGTAAAGAAGAAAAAGTGAAGCTACCAGGTAAGTTGGTTGCTTGGAAAGACTGACCAGGAGAGCCTCAAAATGAGCCATGCTTCTCGGTTGGGAACCCATTCCCTGGAGAGCTGAAAGGGGATCAGGTGTCTGGGTAGCTGGGCAGTGTGCTGGGGTATTCATGCAAGGATGGTGGGCCAACTGGAAGACTGGGGGTGGCAAGGCAGCTCGATGAGTTGGAACTGCTGAGTGGATATGTATGGGGACTTTGTGCATGTGCTGGCAGCATTTGGTGAGCATGTGTCGTGGTTTAACCCCAGCCAGCAACTAAGCCCCACAGAGCTGCTCGCTCGTTCCCACCGTGTGTCAGGATGGGGGAGAGAGCTGGAAGAGAGGCAGGGAGAAAACTTGTGGGTTGAGATAAAGACAGTTTAATAGGGAAAGCAAAAGCCATATGCACATGCAAAGAGAACAAGGAATTAATTCACTAGTTCCCACTGGCAGGCCATCCCCAGGACAGCAGGGCTCCATCACAGTTAACAGCTACTTGGGAAGACAAATGTCATGACTCTGAACATCTCCAGCCTTCTATTGCTGAACATGATGTCACATGGTCTGGGCTATCCCTCCAGTCAGCTGGCCCAGCTGTGTCCCCTCCCAACTGCTTGTGCACCCCCAGCCTGCTGGCTGGTGGGGTGGGGGGCAGAAAAGGCCCTGACTCTGTGTGAGCCCTGCCCAGCAGTAAGGGAAACATCCCAGTGTTACCAGCACTGTTTCCAGCACAAACCCAAACCACAGCCCCACACCAGCTGCTGTGAAGGACATTAACTCTATCCCAGACAAAACCAGTACAGCGTGGAGGTTTCTGCTAGTTGGGAAGGTGAACTTGAGAGCACTGAGACTGAGGGCTGAGCTGCTACCTTCTTGCCAGCCATCCAATTCTTACACAGAAGTTTCTTCCTTCTTGAAATCTTTTATTAGAAATAAATGATTTAAAAAACTATTTAAATCTGGCTCTGCATAAATCTGGCTCTGTATAGCAAAAAGTAGGAGAAAAGTCATGAGCAGAGGTTTGTCAAGTCTCCCTTACTTCACCATCAAATGCCTAACACTCCCTGTCGCAACAAAGAAAAGGATGCAATCACTGGAAGAGTTGATTAAAATGTACGTAGTCTTTTACTCAATAGTAATGCATTATTTATGGCAGACAACTGAAATAAATTGCTGGTTTGCAGGTGACCAATAGAAAAAGAGCACTTGGGCTTTAAGGAAGAAATTTCAGTGTGACTTCACCTCGTGCTATCTCACTTCTATGACTAATATTTCAAATTCAGTGATAGAATAATTTGATTAGAATATAAATTAGCTGTGATGAAACCACCCAGCTTTCTGTTTGATATTCTAAAAATCATATTATACACCTACAAGTAGGATTCATGAGCTCTCACAGATATTTTTTTTTTCCACCTGAGGTTCTAATCCTATGAGCCTCTTTTCTCTCAGTTCCTGTTAAAGAGAGGCTACTTAACCTCTCCTCTCCTCCTGGGAAAAGATTATTTTATCTTCTACCTGAAGATCCTTTTTTAAAAAGGCTTTCAGCTTGGTTTTGTGTCAAAGCATGGATACTAGTGACTACTTGTTCCTGTGTATGCTATTACGGCTGGAATTATTTTCCGTAGGCTTATGTCTCCAAAGACTAACTTAATTAGTTGCTGGGGGGCTCATTTCTGAAAAGGTTTGAAGATGCCTCGGTAAAGGCTCTGTCCACTACCTGCTTTGGTCTGTTTTTCAGGAGCATATACACTCTCTCAGGATATAACTGCTCTTTGCTACACTCGCCACTCACTCTACAATTTCAGCAAAGGGAGAAGCCCCAGTTCCACTGAAGTCAGTGGCAAAACAGTTGCTGATCTTGCTGGGGCCACAACTTCCACTCCAGTTAGCATCTCTGGTACTCCAGCAAAGCCAGAGGAAAAATGAAGTTGAAATTAAGCAGCATAATAAGAAGAACTAAAGAACAAGATGACTTTCTACTGGAAAAAAAAAACCCAAACAGGTTGTCTGGACTCCTTCATGCAGCAAAAATGAGAAAAGATAATAATAAAGATCTTTTCTACAAAGAAAAAAAGCTCTGAAAGTCTTCTCTAAGGCAAGACCACAAATAAAAATTTAAGGGCCTATAAATTGTCATTTCTGCTTTGTGTACTTTTTGTTCAGCCATTTCATGAACACACATAAAACATGTTTCTGCAAAGCACTGAAAAGCACAGTTCAGAGATTTGGAATATTTATGATGCATTAATTACACATAACTGGAACAGTGTATCAGAAGTCTCACACAGGTAGAGGACTAAAAGTAAATCAAGAGCAGGGGTAATTTTACAATACTTTGCTCCGGTGAAAATGACGTTGTGCCTTTTTGATGGCACGCAGCTTTCTAACACAATTAGAATATCATGTATCTAGTGGTAAAAAAAAGCCAGTGAGGAGGCTTTTTGTGCTTTCTGCTTTTACAAGAATGCAGTATATATTGTTGGGTGTGTAGAGAAACACCTAAAGCGATAGTGTCTTCCTCTGACCTGCAGTACTAATTAATTAATCGGCTCCATGTAATCCTGCAGTTGTTTTGTGATACCCGACTCTCAACCTGGCTTAAAAGTGCTTCAGCCTGGAATCAATTTAGCTTTTAAGCTGGCAGCTTGCTCTCCCTGTTTCTCACCTGCTCAATGGATCAGATTTTCGTCTCTCACATCTTCCTTTCTCCAAAGATACCCAGTGAAAGTTCTGTTCAGGTTGTGCTTGCTCTGATGAGCAGACCTTCATCATGGCTTTCAAGTGAGGTCACCATGTCCTGGGAGCTTTTTTTTCTGCTCAAAAGGCTTCCACAATGCCACTGAAGCATATTGTGCCTGTGAGATGCTGGTGGGGAGCGCCTGCAGCACTTGGGACTGCAGAGCAATGTCAGCATTTGCATTTTTGAGATATATATGACATTTTCAAGCAATTCTGCTCATCTTTACTCCTGCTTTCCAGCATTCCATCTCTCACTTCACTATTTCAAATAGGTCATCAACAGCATTCCTTATTGCTCTCTACCCTCTCCTCCATCATTCAAAGTAGGCTGTCCAGAACATGGCATTTTTACCATGTGTGGGTCACCTTTAAACCCTGTTATAGCAATCTGCCTTTTAATTTGACCTATGCAAGCAAATTGCCTACGTAAGTAACACTGTCACATTTTTATAAGGGTGCCAAACATTTTGCAGTGTCACTGAAGTTTATGTGAAGCAACACAATATAGATGGTTCCCTCACATGGAGAACTGCTGAACAAAGGCTGATGAAGTGCAGATGTCAAGAAAAAGTCTTCAAACCAGACCTTTCATTTTTGGAACACAGCAGTGACAGTTATTAACACCATCAATCAGGCTGGAGCTATTACTTTGGCACAGACTCATGCCTAGTGGGACTGACATCAGCACGAGAACAAGGCCATGGTTACAGGCTAAGAGAAAGCTCTTGGGATTCATTTTCTGTTGCTTTGCAAATGTTTGGTCTCTGTATTTGCAGTGACTGTGCTCGAGATCAGTTTGAACAGTTCCCAAACACTAACCTCTACCACTCGCATAGATAAGTGACTTGAGGATCAGAGTGGTGGAAATTCAGCCCACATACTTCTCATGGGAGCAAAGAGACAGGATGAAATTGCAAGATGGTAGAAATATCTGTTAATTCTCTCCTCAGCTTTCACCACAGCAATGGAGGCAGAAAAGCAGTGAAGCTTATCGCTCAAGCTGAGCTGAAGTGTTTTTACTTTCACACAAAACCTCCCACAACGTCAATATAACTTCTATGAACGCTGGATCTAATGAAGTCTGGTTTCCTAAGGACTTCCGTCTCATGGCTGACTGGCTGGGGACTTTAATAAGATCCAAGCACTAAATGAAGCTTTTCCCGTGAATGGGGCGTTTATGAGAGCCTGAGTGGAATCTCCAGAGTTTAATAAAAGAAAGCTCATGCTGCAATATTTCCTTTTGAAAGGGCACTTTAGGTCTCTCTCCTCCAACTGGATTAATATTTTTTATGGAACGTGTAGGAATTTAATTGCTGTTCCTCTACAAATTTGTTTGAAATTGGCCCAAGACTTTTATTTACTGTGAGGAAAAGAATACTGACAGACAGACAGACATACCCACACCATGTGCTCTCATTTGCTACCAATAACCAAGCTAAAATATTTCTGTATACCCTGGGGATGCAGCAAAAAGTAAGAGAGTGTGAACATTTGAGAAAAAGAGCAACCCAGAGATGCCTCTGACCTAGACCAAGATCAAGCCCAAACTCATCAGGCAGTGAAACAGAACAGTGACTCCTCTTTTCCTTCCTTCACTCTTCATCCCAGTTTCCTCCCTTAGCATTCCTGCTGTGGCTTGTGGCCAGGAGGCCCGGCCACAGGTTCTGCAGCAATTCCATAAGTCAGTAGGAGTATTTCAAATCAAATCTTATGTCCCTGATTTAGAGTACCTACAATAGTCTTCCTATCCAAAGGGCATGGGGAAGGTAGGAGACGTAGCAGGTAATTCTGTACTCTTCAGCTGGGCTTCGATTTGACAGGAGAAATTCAGTGGACCATACCACTGTAAGATCAGTTAGCCCGATCCATGGTGTCTCCAGCTCAGATGCAGAAGTATAATGTTCAACATGGCATATTATCCATTTAATTAACCTAAAACAAAACAGCTTCCGAAGAACAAATGAAGAATGGGAGCCTGACCTAGAAACAGCCAAGGACCGAGCAGCAGAGGCACTCATCTGTAAAGTCCGGCATTGAGATTCGGCGTGCTGTATTAGTGAGGTGAGTATTAAAAATCACAGGACAAGTGAAGATCAACATCATCTTTTGATATTCTACAAAAATGTTTTCCCTTTAAAATTTAGATCTTGCTCGTGTAGAACATGTATTCAGGTTTCAGAGGCTGCGTTTTCAAAAATCATGACCAGCTCTGTCAGAATGGAAGATCCTGGAATAACTGATTTTAATGTAGATGTCTGCTAAAATCCTGGCACCAATGGTGAGTGTTGAGTATATACATACATATTTGTAAACCTAGCTCTGAAGATCCACTTTGTTTAGATTTCCTCCTTATTAACTAGATGAAGAACATGAAAATCATCTGTGCTGAGAAGAAAAGTCACCCAAGTTTTGTACATGCTGAGAATGCTGGCGTACCACAGAAACACTTCAGCTGAATGTCCTTTTCCTTCTAAATTCAGATGAACATCCTCACAGTGAAGTATGAGATCAATGTAATTAGTCAGAGCTTGGTGGTGTATTTGCCATAACACATAATCTTTTCAACCCCAGCTGTCCTTCCTTCTCCCTGCTATGAATGCACAATACTATGCTTAAGAATGAGAAGGTGGTGAATAACAAACACAGAATGATTAATAAGAAGTGTTTCCATCACAACTGATATTGGAATAAATGACGAAACCCTTTCATAATCAACTCATTTATTAAAGTGACTGCCTTAAAGTGAAAGCTTGTCCTTTATGGTAGTGTTTGCAATGGGCAGTTACTCTAGCTGTTTACTTCCAAAGAACATTTTTGTACTTTGGTAAATCAAGAAATACTGATTTTGAGCAAGTCGTTGATTTTACTGTCAGAACCAATTTAGCTCTGAGAATTGATTTTTATTAACCTATTTCATAAGTCCCTCTAAACACACAATTTGTGAGCAACCCACATTCTCTTGATGTAAATGCCATTTGTAATTTAGCCAAAAACCAATTTAAGTGGAGATGGGCCAAATTCATTTTTCATTTATGTTTATGCCATTCTGGAATAAACTGAGCAGCCTTGCAAGGATATACAATTGTTTCTTACTAAGTGAAAATATCATTCCCTTATTTTCACTGATATAATTTCAGATTAACATGCTTGACTTCAAGGGGATGTGATTATTCCATAGGGTTTTCTGGTTCTCAGCAACAGTTTTGAAAGAAAACTATAGAACAAATTTGATACAGTCACTTTTCAGAACATGCATTCTTGGCATTTATTTCATGTCTGTGTTTTAATGCCTATGTGAAAACCTCCAAAGTATGGATTTTGGGAAAATTTTCAGTAAGTAGATTCACCTACCAACACCCGCCCCCCCCCCAGTCAAACCCTACAGAAAAATAAATGTTTCCAAAAGCTGGATGTGTCTTTGTACTGCAGATTGTCAACAATGTGTCCTTAGCTATCAGTAACAGAAAGTTATACAGTACTGTTATAGAGTATATGATTTTGCAGAATCCCTTTCTCCAGAACACTGTAGCTACCCCACAGAGTAAGATAAACTAAACCTGTTTCTGGCAAGTAGCCAACCTACCAAAAAACCCCTGGATTTTAGGGCTACTTAAATTTACTTACAAATCTGGCATATTTAATTTCAGTCCCCAAAGCTTACCTTTTAAATTTCATTTTGATTTAAAAAAGAAAATAATTTTATTTCTGCATTTGTCAGACCCTCTGCTGCAATTTATTTGCTAAAGGGTATTTGCATTTTTAAAAAGGAGCTGAAACTACCAAAACTCACCATTTTGGATTTAGAGAGATGTTTTGTCACTGAGGAAAATGAGCAAAAATTTGAACACTAATGTGCAGCCACACATTATATGGCCAGTAAAGCAATTATTTGTACAGCCCAAGTTGCAGATCCCAGGGAGAAAGCAGGGAGCAGACGTTGCACCTGGCACCCTTCCCTGTACCTCAGAGGTATCTAATCTGGTTATTGATGCCCCAGGCAGTTGTTATATGTATCCAAGAAGCAAGTAAACGTGCTTCAAGCAGCTTTAAGTTCCATGAGGCATCGCTCCTGCCAGCTGGTATGTAGTAATGGAGCAGAGACCAAGAGGCTTCAGCTGAGGAGCTCTGCCCACTGCAGTGGCCTTCTGCTCATCACCTGCAGGATGGGCTCTCCTGCAACAAGAGATGCCAGAGCAGAAGCCAAGATGCCTAGAAGCTGTAAGGTGCCCAGGCAAGAAGCCCAGAAGCTTAAGACAATTACCAGGCTAGTTTAAACTTGGGTTTAGCACAACTAAGCCAGCTGACCCTGTTCTGTTTTACATGGAATAATTATGTGTCTACTGGACCAGAGGGAATACAATGGCCTGTCTATCCCAGAACTGGGAACAGGGAAGCTGAGGTTCCCCTCATCACATTTGCAAATACTTAGGGTGCAGTGACATCTGACATGGAACACATATTTTTCTGTTTTGACTCGAGTAGCAAAATTCCCAAATGCTTCTGTGACAGCAGCATTAGAGTCCATCATTTGTCCCTGAGAACTTGGATAAGAACTACTTGAAACACTGACCCCACATTCTTCATGTATGTGAATACAAGATTATAATCACTTGCTATTACTCAAAGTCTACTTACAAATGAGGAACAAGCTCTTACCATTGTTACGCGGTGTATTTTAACTGTGATTTTCCAATTGTGAAGGACTGAGGAAAGGGCAGGGAGAAAATGAAATGCAAAATTAACTGGATCCTGGCTATTAGCTTACACAGTCCATAATATAACTTTAGTATGTTGCTTGAATGCCTCATAATTTTTTCGAGTACAGCTTTTCCCTGCTTTTGAAGCTGATTAATCCAAGTATTTGTTGGCAAAGGCCTTCCTTGTGCTATCTTTAAGTGTGGCTCACTGAGTGGGCAAGAGTACTATTTAAGTTTCTTTGTGTTTATCTATATATCTTTCTTAGCATACAGTAGAGATATGATAAGGATCTTTTAGTCCTATTTCTTATACCCTGCTCTTGAAATAAGAACTGAAAAACACTGAGAAATGTACTGAAATGCAGTAGCTTCACTACAATACTGTTGTTGTGTAATTAACTGTAATGCTCCTCCAGGAGCATTTAGAACAGATTTACATGTAAACAGAATATATATATATTTCCATTTAGTAGTTCAAGCAAATGAGCTGAATGCTGGACTAAAGGAAAACACTTGAAACTTCTAATAAACTCCTTAGAAGATCTATCTCAAGAGTAGCAAACAACTTTCTAAAGCAGTATGTATTCTTTAGCTAAGCCCCTCTACTCATTCATATGTCATCTCCTGGAAAAAAAGTGGAGAGTCCTGCATTTATATGGTATACCTTAAAATAATCATGTGAATGGAAGATCCACTCCATACTGTGCAGTCCAGAATTATCTGATTCGTGTAGCATATTCTGATATACAATCCTTGTACAAGAAACTAAGTCATCTGTCTCCACAAGGGAAGTGTGGAAAAGTGACAAGACATGAAAAGCAGGTGTTTACCTGAGTGATGTCCATTCCAGAGTCACAGCTCAATGGCTGGGTTGATGTGAGGCCATTTGAACCTATTATTGTTGTGATCACACCATTTTCATCAATTTTCCGAATCATGGTACCATCAACGAAGTAAATAAATCCATGCTTATCTACAGTGATACCTGGACGAAGGAGGAGGGTAAAAAGGATTGTTAGTACTGACAGTAACTAGATTAAAAAGTATGAGCTTGAAAGGCTTTTCTCTCCTCCTAGACTGAAAATCTGCTGATTGAAAAATGTATGACTTTTCTACCCACTTATTTAAGACTTCTACAAGCCATATATGGAGAGATCATACACATATATCAGAATGCCATTGACTTACAGAGAAAGAGGGAAGATATGAAGAAGAAACAGAACAAGACAGCAGAGGCTTTATTTACACTGTAAGTCTATACACACAGAATTCTGTAGAAAATATGTAAAAAAAAGTAATTTTATACACAGAGAATTAAGCTCTTAAGTTAACTTTACTTCATGTACACCACAAAGTGGGACAATACTAGCTTTTATAAAAACTTACTGTTGATTTTTATTTTCACTTAATTCTGATGCAGAAGCAATTTTTTTTATTACTCTATTGCCTGAACTTTCAGCGTGTTTGAGCAAGGAAGAGGCACCTGCAGAAAGTAAAGGTCACTTTTGTTGTGTTATGTGCTATATGTACAACCAGGGCAAACCAGGCTGTGCTTAGCAGGCAGAAAGAATAGGGGTGCTACAGAATGTGTTGCAGTGCAGTGCTGCCCAGGATGATGGTCATGTACTGGAACCAGCCTTGTGACAACAGTGGGCTTCAGCAGGAGCTAGTGCAGTTCTGCCACATCTGGAGCTGCAATAGCTCTGGCATAACAGCACAGGAGAGATTGACCCTGAAACAAATGCAAAGGATGTGCAAAGGAAAGGTGTTGGTCATCTTTTTTTCAGTGGGGAAACTGGGGAAGCTGAGGGCCCTGAAACAAATGCAAAGGATGTGCAAAGGAAAGGTGTTGGTCATCTTTTTTTCAGTGGGGAAACTGGGGAAGCTGAGGGCTTGCTGTCTCCCACCAACAGTCTGTGGTGCATGGCCAAGTCGCAACTCATGCTTAGCCTTGTTCTAGCCCAGGCTAACATTTTCTCCCCCGTTCTTCCTGAATTCAATTGGTTAGACTTTACTATATTGCATGAACTGTAAGCTCAGATCTTTTTACCCTGAAATATTGAAAATATAGCTAGAAAAATCACTTCTATTCATGTTAGGTTTGTGAAATCCTTTCTACCAAAACCGCTCAATTTCTTGCTTTAAACTACTTCATAATTTTCCATTTAAAGTTGCATAACTTTGCAATTATAGCAGCTGCTGTGCACAGCCAAGCTATTTTAATAATGAATTTATGTTCTGCTACACAGAAATGAAAGGCAGAGGACTTGAACAGATGGTTTGGACAGTGGCTTATATGGTTCTTGATTTTTGTCCCCTGCATTTAGCACAACTGAAAGCTGCATGTACTCTGAGTTTACAAAACACTTGTCTGTGCGCCAGCGTAGGATCTCACCAAGCAATTCCACACCATTAAAAAAAGAAAAAAACCCAGACTGAATTCCTTCACCTCCTAGCCCCATTTCCTTATGTTTAATTTAAGCTCTTCAAATATATAGGAGAAGTTGTGGCTGGGGCAAGAAAGAGTAAGCGGTCTGGGTGGGCAGGGGCAGGACAGGCAGACCTGATGGGGAACACGCATCTCTCATGGGGTGTGGAGAAGGGAGAACAGTGTCCCCACACCCATAAATAAATCTCTACCCAGCAGCTGGAAATGCCTGGGGATGGAGTTTGAGTTACATACACATTTGAGTGCAAAATACTGTCTCTTACAATGTTAACCCCAACAGGCAGGGGCCCAGGACAAATTGCCCATGAGCATTTCTTTTCTAACAGAAAGGAATAATGTCCACACCAGTTTTTCTACTGTGTCACAGAATTACTGAGGCTGGAACAGACCTCCAAGATCATCAAGCCCAGCCTACGACCCAACACCATGACATCAGCTAGACCATGTCACTAAGTGCTACATCCAATCTAGTGCTATATCCAATCTTCTCTTAAACACCTCCAGGGATGGTGACATGTCCAGGAGGTTAGTGAGGGCTCAACTCTCCCCTCTGCCAGAGCAGGCTGACCACCTCTGCCACAGCTTTCCATCCCTTACTCTGATTGAGGGATACACCGAGTGAGGCTGTGATGGCCTCACAAGGGTACAGGCTTTGGGGTACACCCTGTGATCACGTTCCCCACCCCTCAGCTAGCATCCAGAGGTGCCTCTTCACCACAGGTTATATTTTGGCTCCTTGCAAAGGTCTGAGGATATCATCACAGAAAAAACCCCAAAGGCCACAACAGTTAACTCAAGTGTCTAGTGCTCCTACTATGTCCAGCTTTCAGGCTATTGGCACAGTGTTGGTAGTTGAAAGTAGTTCTTTAAATTGTAAATTTAGTGTATTCATCTGACTGTCAGTTGCCATCAGAAGGGGGGTATTCACCATCCCGTCACCCTCTTTGTCCAGGACAAAACGTGCCCACAGACTGCTGAAGGGCTTCAGGGTACAGGGTTAGGCTAACTTGCTTCGTTATATGAAGTGGCTGATCACTGAAATGTCCAGTTCTCCAGGACAGCTGGCAACTGGGGGATTGGAATCACCTTGGGATGGCGGGATGGGTGGAAATCTGTGAGGTTATAAAAAGGCTAAAGGAAAGGCAGACATCTTAGGGCCTGACTCCCTGCTGGCCTGGGAGCTCGCAGGTCATGTGAGCTCGGTACTGGTTCCCTCAGAGGATCTTTACTCTTTAATTAGAGAGTAATGGTGCTTTTAACAGAGAACGACTGGCAAGCTCACAGCTGTCATCCGCTTCTGAGAAGCCCAATTATAAATTCGAAAGGCTGAAGGTCTGGAGGTGAGCTGAGGTAAAGTGCGCGTCTGAGAAGCAAAAGGGTTTTTGTTTTGGTGTTGGCGGTGTGACCTGCGCGTTTCAGTTTTTCGGAAGCGATGGATGGCCTCTCCCTGGCTGTCTCTCACATGTGTTAAAGAGAATTTGTGCTGGAGAGACCTGTCACACAAAAGGCCAGAATCGGGGTTGTCCACAGGGCTGGAGCCAGGGGCTGGCTGCCTCTTAGAAACAAGGGCTGGCTGTGCGAAGCAAACTGCAGAATCTCTTTTGATACAACTGAGCTGCTAAGACATCTACCCTAAAACCCCAGCTGATGCAAAAAGAAATCCAGCCTGGTTATTAATTACCATATAACAACATATAAATCTGATGAGGTTTTTCCAAATATTATTCTGAAGGAAAACACATGGCAGAAGCCAATAAAACGATCCACGCTGGAAGGACTGCACCTTCTGTGGTGTATGTAGAGGTCTGCAGAGGTTTTCATGACAATAGTTCCCAAAGGCCTGAGTCTTGATCTATAGTTTAGTTTGTAGGTGGAAAAAATGAGAAGGGCTGGGCTGACTCTGCTACCACAGGTTGGGGCCCCAGAGTAGGTAGAACTGGACTCTGAGGCACCTCCTGCTCTTACTGAGATGCTCAGGATTTCCCACCCTCCTGCCTGCCCTTTGTCCTGCTCTGCTCAGCTTTATGCTGTAAAGCTCAAGGGTGCTGAAGGATTATTAGCAAATGGAAAAGCTGCTAAGAAATTGTTCTAGGGTTTGTTCTTCAGGGATGTGTGAAGGTTGGAGACAAAAGTCTCTTCAGTCATCCTACTAATTTCTCAAGAGTCTCTGCAAGACTCCTTTTGAGAAGAAAAAAAACATGCTGGATTGCCGTGGCAGGGAAGGTGTCAGGAGCATGGACCACCATATGTGACTGTTGTGGTGTGCATGCAGCTATCATTCTTGAGGGTGTTTTTAACCTTACTGCTACTGAATTGTGGAACAATATTAGATGGGATTTAATATGCTTTCCAGTGTTGCTCACAGGCTCAAATGAGAAACCTGATGTGGGTGGGAACTACAGCACATGTGCTGTGTCTTAGTCTGCCCTTGCAGAGGGGTGGTGCTGCATGGTAAGCAAGGAGCTCTGCCTCTCACCTGGCTAGCGCAGCCCTGGATGGGAGCCATGCCATGGTAACACAAGGCCAGGATCTAGCACTAAGGCAAGTGCATCTTCTGCTTTACGCAATTTCCCTCTGAACAGATGGCTGTGTTGGCAGCAAACCATCCATTATATAAAAAAATCAAAAATTATGCTGCAGTGAAATAAAGCTACTCAGCTGTGGTGCTGAATGGATTTCAGACACTGACTATATAAGAAAACCAAAGATCCTTTAATGTTAACAGTGCACATTTTGCTCTCCAGCCACCGCAAAAGACAATCTGCCTGCAAGGGAAGCACGGATGTCAGTGTGATGGCATAAACAAGCCCAAATCTTCAGTGTTTGTACTAAAGACAATAAATTCCTGGTACTTCCTAATAAGCCAGTTTCTTCAAGGACCAGTATATATGTATATTCAACAACTAACTACAGCTTTCAGTGCTTACTCCCATGTACTAAACCAACACAGCTTTACCCATCTCAAAAAATTACTTATGTATTTAAGTCTTGTTGACAAATACTCTCTCTATAAAGCATCCATTGGAAAGCAAAGCACAGCTTTGTGGCTAAACTGTCCCAATTTATTCATTATTAGAGTTGGATTCATTAGTGCTCCTGTCGCATCTTGTATGATGCTTCACATAATCTGTACACTAAGAGCTTATTTTTAATCCTTTTCTGACGTACAGCGTAATGCAGAATCAAATTACACACAGCACTTCAATTGTGTTTTAATCACCGAGGAGCTCAGAGAGAAAACATGCACATGCTGAGTGTGATGAATCGCACTGAGTGCAAGTAGGAACACTGCTCACTCCATGAGTGAGTAAAAAAGATCATTTTTAGGTATCTTTTCTCTGCGTAGCAAATAAGATGTAGTTTGTATCAGGCTTGAAATCTGACTCTGTTTTTAAAGGGAACCACAGCACTAAACTGCATGCCCAGCTGATGCTGTCTTTGGGCACAAGTGTGACCTACTGCACAAATGACAGACTCACCTTCCTCGGATATGAGATTCCTCACTGAACACTGATGTCTGAGGACAAAATTAACTTATGCAAGGATTTAGTCTTGTTCTTTGACTTGGGGCTGAGCACAACCTCTCTCTCTGAGTAACATGCTTGTATTGAAGGACTGGTTCTAGTCATGTTTAGTCACTGGGACTGTCTTACACAGGACTAGATTTTGCACCTGAATGCAAAAGAGTAGCTCTTATGAGCATCTATCTGCAGCAGATTTATGTGCAGACATCTTGGAACAGTATTTATAACACCTAGAGCTCTCTTAATCAGTGCCACTTAAATTGTTAGCTAACATTAAAGATGAACTGCTGCTAGTGCAATGACACATGGCTACTAAGTTTCATCACTAGAAAGACTGCAGGAAAACTTTTGCTTTTTTTAACTGTTTTCTGCACAAAATAGTGCTCAGTAGTTGGGCTGGGTACAACCCTGATAAACACAGCAGGCTGACTATACCCTCTCCTGTTATATGCCCTCAGGAGTGAGTTTGGTTAAAGGTTTAAATTCCTAAGACAGCTGTGCCTTAGTTCCTGTACATACACAATAGAAATGCAGATAACACTAGCAAAACAAATTGATTGTTTTGCGAGTTCTTACAAATATGCATTCAAAATACATGTAATTTTTACTTATCTTTCAGTCTAGAAATGTTACCATTTCAACATTAATGGAGCTAAGCTTATAGTGCGTAAAAATTCCATAAAAATATGGAATAATGTAGTAAATTCCCCAGTAAGATACTTTCTTTCCCCAACCCCCACATCATAGCCTGCACTTCCATTCTAAGACTCTTTCCAGGAACAAATCCTTTTTGAACACGTCAATAAACAGCACCCAGAGCTACATGTTGCCCACTTCTGGCAACTCTGTACTTTTTGTTCAGCTAAAAACTTTGCAAATGAGCACTTTACATTGAAAACTTCTAATTAACTTCTGAAGAATTTCTAAAAGAACATCTAAAACTACCGGTGAGGACTGATAAAAGAGAATGCCACCTTCTGCAGAAAAAACTGCATTTAGCAGGAACTTGTGATTCTCATAAAACTTTTAATAGGAAGAAGTGAATCAAATTGGTTAATTACCGTTTTATGGTTGGTAAAAGGGCAAATTACATGCCATCCATTTCTAAACTTCTAAATGTCTCCGGTGCTTTTAATTAAAGCTGCCATCTAGAAACTACTAAAGCAATTTTATGCAATTAGTTATTTATAGGTTACCATAATACACCACTCAAAATATGATTCAAGTGATTTGCAGTCTGCTGCTTTGTGATCTTTGTCATCTTTACTTCATTACTGTCTCAGTACTAGCAGCAAAATACTCAGCAGCTCTCTGTCAGCTGGAACATGACTTCAGTGCTCGCACTTGAGTGTTGTTCTCTTCAGATGCGTAACAGCAGAGTTGAAGCAAACAGCATTTTTAACTATGGACTGCGAAGGAAAATGTCTTGCTCCCAGTCTCAGACATGATGACTAGGGACAATGGTTAGCAGAAAACTGAATAACTTATGCATTCACATGAAGGTTAGAGGAAATTCAGGAAAACTTGCCGTCCAAAAAATTTACCTTAAATGTTCTATGAGATTCCCAGACTTCTAAAATCATAGGTAGCTAAGATTACTGAAGAGAAAAATAAGGGCTAAATTTTGATGAATCAAAAATAGCATGAGATTAATTTTTTGCTGGTTCTGTGATGCATACATGACAATGATTTGAGGCTACAAATCACCTTGGTTTGGCAACTTCTTGCTTTAAATATTGCTAATGAACCACCTCACCCCATTTCTGCTTTCCTTTTTAAATTGTATGGAAGGGTTGAAAAGGTCCTAGGAATTTAGAGAAGAGCAAAGATACAGAATAAATTGATCATTAATTCATAGTTGATGACTACCTGTGACAAGGGGGTCTTGTTTTCACAACAGGCTATCTTAGGAATTTGGTGTCCATCCTACTGAAGAATTTGGTATCCATCCTACAGGAATCTTTTAGCTGAACAGGACCAGGCCCTAAACAGGCTACTGTCATTTGACAAATGTAAAGGTTTAATCTGAGCATTTGTTCTTGCAGCTTTATTTACTTTAGAGAGTACTGCTGCAGATGGTGAGCAACAAGACTGATTATTTCAGGATGTGAGCTACCGGGGTGAACACATTTTTAAAATAATGTGGGGTTTTTTTTACCTTTTTTTTTTTAAGTAGTATTTCCTTAGTAATTGCAAGCAAAATGAATAAAGCTACACTGCAGAACTGATTTTTAATTTAAACTTTCATTTGTGTTACTAGCTTATGGCCATGGGTGTTAGTGAAAAAGGTTCTTTGCTACAGCTGTGTACAAGGTATTTCTATGCATTCCACATTTCCCTGTTACTTATTTTGAGGTAACTACACTGCATCCAAGTACTCTGTACTCACTGTTCAGCTTTTAATTGCTTGAGACACTGACTGTACATAGCTTGCACAGACAGTCGATGCATCTATTGTCTAGTTCTAGAGCCTGGTCTGGACTCTGGAGTCAAAAAGCAGACCCTAGATGCTTAAATCTTTGGATTTAGTGCTTGGGCTTCCACACGTTGTAAATCACTTCTTATGTTTAGGGTTCAGTCATTGGAGGGAGTTGCTGTTTTCCTCAAAGTTACTTAGTTTGCATTTCCACCACACCTGTCCCGTGTGAACGCTTTTGAGTTGGTCACTAAGTAATCGAAATCAGATGTTAATCTAAGACACCTTTCTTAGTGTACTGACTGGGAGACACTATAGCTCAGCAAAAATGTGGTAACTTGATTGTCTCAGCCTCTTGCTGCCTCTGTCAATTAAGCTTGGAAAGTCAAATCTATTTACATGTCTAAAGCTCACTGATTTCAGAAGGGCAGGGTAGGTAAGTGTTTAATGCCTTTGATCCAGGCATTGGCTTTGCAGTGCTAAGTAGAACAACTCCCAGGTATTTCTATTAATTTTAGTGCTTCTTACTACTCCAATACTCAATGACTAATCTAGTTAAAATCAGGACACCGTTCTCTTAGTGCCTTACTGTAAATACTAATCCAGATCGTTTAAATGATAGCATTGGTGACTAGATGTGCCATAAATACTTTTTTATCACAAAAATCCCCAAACCCACCAAACAGAATTCCCCACCCCAAAATTAAAATGTTACTTTGTTAAAGTTCGAGTGATTGGAATTCAGTCAATGATTAGTATCTTGTGTAGTTACTTCTTCACTTTCAATATCTTTTTGTGTAATAAATGTGTTCAGCTTGTCACAGATCTTATTTTATGTCCCTACCTTGTATCATTTCACATTCTGCTTAAGTACTTGGTCATCTATTACATGACTCATTAGTCTGAGATCTCTACAGAATTAAAGAAAGTTGCAGTAAAAATAATATATTGAAGTTCAAATTTCAGCTACATCACCCATGCATGTTTAAAAGCATCTTTCAAAGTCAGCTCAACATACAGTAGTGCAAGATTAATGTTCACTAAGCCCCATCTCTAGTCCTTCACACAGACACGGGGAACAGATTGAATGAAGCTATGTGTGCTACCTGAAAAACAAAAGTTGTGGAAAGCTGATCAAATCATAATTGATTAGTGTGACTTCATGATGCTTTCCTGTCTGGCATTCAATTCTGGGTCACTAGGCAAAAGCAGTCTTGCCAAACAAAGATCATAGAATCATAGAAGTGTCTGGGTTGGAAGGGACCTCTAGATGTCACCTAGTCCAACCCCCCTGCAGTGAGCAGGGACATCCTCAACTAGAGCAGGTTGCTCAGAGCCTCGTCAAGTCTCACCTTGAATGTCTCCAGGGATGGGGCCTCAACCACCTCCCTGGGCAACCTGTTCCAGTGCTCCACCACCCTCATGGTAAAGAACTTCTTCCTTACATCCACTCTAAATCCACTCTTTTCTAATTTAAAACCATTGCTGATAATGAGAAATAAAAGTTGATGAAAGACTTAAATCATTAAATGATAATCTAGGACTCTCCCAAAACCCACCTACATGCCCACCCACTGAAGTAGAAAAAGCATGATGAGTTCAAAAAAGTCAAAATAGCATTTGAAGCACCCTTCATTCAGAAAAGTAAGGAGGAGTATTTGAATTGTCCCATATTAAGATACTTCTGAGGATGTTACCAAACAGGATTAAGTTTCACAAGTGTTACCCAGTAGGGTGTTTCTCATCAATTTTGTAAATGAACATAGATTAGACCTTATTCAGTCACAAGCAGCCAGTAGCAAAATGGAGAATACAACATTTGAGCTGTAACTAACTAAGGTCAGATGGCCACTAAATAAAGCTCTTAATCAGGTATTACTCTTCCTACCAAATAAGAAGTAAATTTATTTTTCATTTAGAACAGGAAAAGAAGAAAAATAACAAGGAAAATGGGGAGGCAGCTAATTTTTTTTCTTTTTCTGTATCAGCTTAAAAATCTAATATTGTCTGGTCATTAAGTAATGCAAGTGATATTTAATAATATCTATGCAATTACTCTGTCTTTATCTGCATTATCAGGTACCTGTTTGCACTGTAAGAATCTCAGAGGTGAAAAATGAGAAGCGATTAATTTATTTCTGGGGTCAAATGCTACATAACCTTGCGCTGCTGCGTGTTCAGGTATTTTTGAACATGGGTAAGATGGGAGTCCACAGACTCACCAAAAATTTTTCTCAGTGTTTCCTGCCCCCTAGAAAAAACATTTTTTGTGTGACCTGTGTTATTTCAGTAGAAATGTGGTGCCTTCTGATTTGACAATTATTTCATGAACAAGCAAAATAAGCGATCCAAAAGAATCTCTAAAATTGTACGTGAGATTTTTAGGTTTCTTAATGGGTACCAGGCAAGTATTTCCTACTGCTTTCCAAGATTATTCAATCTCTTACAGTTTAGAAGAAAACAAAACCAGGTACTTGTAAGGCCATTATGATAATACACAGGTAATTGTTCATACTGTGCTGGTCACTACAGGTTGATGCTACATTTTGCTAGGCCCTGTACAAAAAGGGCATGTGGCAGTCCACAGTTCCTTGAGGTTGAAAACCAAAACGTAACAGATTGGACCATTTCAAAGTGATGTAATTCAGAGTAGACGTATAAATCAAAGGTAGCTGGGAGACATTACCTGAATTTGCCAATATTTGAGTTATTGTTTGCTAACAGTTATTTTTTTTTTAATATTTGCTGGCTGCCCAGGAGTCATGAATTGTACTTTTATTCCTCTTAATTTCTTTAAGACCAGAGCCTTCTGTTGGGGAAGTCAGCTGGATGCATGAGTATTTTTAAATTAAGTAGCATATTACAAATTTTTACCAACACACTTCCCCAATAAGAAAAGAAGATAGAACAACTAATTGCATTGTAATTAGATATAATCAATTGTAATTGGCAATAAAACATGGATCATTTTCCTGCTAAACGATCTGAAAATCTTTATTTTCTACTATTTTTAGAATTGATTCATAACATTAATTAGCTGCCCGAAGATTAACAATTATTTGTACTTACCTCACACTTACCTTCTATCATTAAAGACATGTTAAAGTCACTCTATAATTACAATGTGTCTCTTGCTAAGCCTTAAAACGGGATTATTTGCTTGTCTTAGAGACATTTCTGCCTGGATATACATTCTAATTTCCTACTGATATACAGCCTTCCCTTATTAGCTCACAAAAAATAATCAAACCCCTTCCTTAGAGCTAGTCATTAGGAGGAGAGGTGCGCTACGGGGGAAGCATGCTAAAAGCCCACTCTGGGCTCTGCCATGAGAGCTGCTGAGCACCATTTGTTCCAGGAATTTCAGTGGGAGTTGAGGGTGATCAGCTGCTTTAGAGCACCAAATCCAGGGCCTTTATCACCGTTCCAATGCACACTGCAAGGGGATTAACTGTGGCACCGGTGGGGATTCAAACTTCACACGCGTTTTACCTGTGACAATACAGGATGGGACTCTGATGGGAAGGCTGCAGCAAAATGGCTGTTTCATTTCCTTCTCTGGAGACTTTCAAGACCCACCTGGATCTGCTCCTGTGTGGCCTGCCCTGGGTGTTCCTGCGCTGGCAGGGGGGTTGGACTTGATGATCTCCAGAGGTCCCTTCCAACCCCCACCATTCTATGATTCTATGTGCAGTAGGTGAAATTGCTTGTATTTTATAAAGAGCATTTAATAAGGAAGGACAAACTAGAGTTCCAAATAAACTTGATTTTTCTGGCTGTCTGATTTGAACAGCCCTGACTTACTGTGTCTGAGTAAGCTCCACTATCATTATAAGAATCACCTGAATGCATAAAATAAAAAAAAAAAATGGACTTTGCAACCATATTATTTGCTTTAAAATTAAATATAATTAAATGCTGCCAGCTTGCAATTGAAAGGTAATAAAAGAGGAGTTTTGCCACACCAGGAAAGAGTATTTCAGAGGATGCCAGCTGGAGCCTGCTGTTCATGTTACTCCCTCATAAAGGACTGGATGTATTAAAAATGTGAGTGAGCTTTATGAAATTACTTGGCTTGCTTATTGTTGGTTAAATCATCACCTCAGATCCATTTTTGTACATCCAGTTGTATCCGAGTTTCTAAATAATGGAAGGCAATGAGTCATGTTCAACACCAAGTACTTCAGATATGCTCTTTTCTTACCTCTTGGACTGTTGAGAGAGGCCTCGGATGCCTTTCCCCCATCTCCACAGTGACTCTGGTCAAATGGAAGGCACTGATCCCCTGTTCCTGCCACCACATCTGCGTTTTTGGCCAGGTCCTTGGTTTCAATGAGAGATTTTGCTTTGTAGACTTTTCTGGTGTTGGTATCTGACAAGTAAAGGGATTCTGACACTGGATCAACAGCCAGGTAATATTTATGTGCAGGGCTTGTACTAAAACAAAAGAGAAGAGCATCAAAGTTAAATTGTTTTTCCTTTTGAATCTCCATTCATGGCAGCATAACAATTGTATTCTACTTATCTGAAGACATCTGTTCAACTATCTGGAGATGACAGAGGCAAAAGTGAGACCAGCTTTAATGTACCTCATGCAAGGACTACTGCTGAGAAGAAAAGAACTGGTACCGGCTGTGGAGCCTGACCAGCCAGCTACATGTCAATGTGCCTATGAAGAGAGTGGCATTGGTGGAGTTAGTTTGTTCACCAGTGCCAGTATAAAGTTAACTGGAGTGAACTTCAGCTTGGTTACAATTATTACTCTCAAAAGAAAGGTAATTTTTCTATACCTTATAAGTCCTAGTACTCTCGGCACTGAAAAAACCCTACTGAGTTGCAGCAAAGTGAATCACAGACTGTTCTGCATGGGCACAAATACCCACTCCTGGTTATTTTTATCTGTTTCTAAACCTTAGGAAAAATGAAGGTGTGAAATATGGTGCCTTAATTCATGCCGACTGTATTGTCAGGAGCAAGGCAGAAGGCCAAGTACTGTCAGTGCAACTGGGCATGAATTAAGGCACCATAATTCATGCACTGAAGTGCCTTATTGAGATTATAAAATGTTATTTAAAAAAATATTTACATCTGTTAATTAAATGGTGCAAATCGTAAATTCTAACTGGAGAACTAGGCTGCATCTTATTAACCAGTAAGACTTTTTGTTTCTTTTTCACTGCAAAGTTTATTTCCAGTTTGAGGAAATTGTCTCAGCACATGGCAGAGCACAGCAGTGTCCTGAACATGGTGAGACTGCAGTGTAGTCATGGTTAGAAAATCAAATACAAATCCAGATAGGTGTAGATCCTTTAAATCACACTATTGGTTACTGACATGGTGGGAGATAGGCACAGGCAGAGGGGTGGCCAAAGCCTGGCAGAAGGTTTAGGTGCTCAGTCTGTATATTTAGTACTGCCATGTTTCTCCAGGGGGAGATGGAGGAAGAGGTGTCTGACAGGCAGCTGGGCTGGACACTCACTTGCCACATCCCCTGTGACTTTAGATGGGTCTTTCCCATCTGCTCTGCAGATTAAAAAGATTGTCAGGAGATTCTTAAGGAGACATTGTATTAACTAGTTATTAACTAACATAAGATTGCTGTAACAAAGTTAGGAAAGGACTCCTAACTGCTCTCAGCATTGTCAGTGACAATACTTGGTGGACAGCTTCTTCTGCAGGGTCCAGTTTCTGTGCCACAACAAACCAGGAAAGGAAGAATCTAGATAAAATAGAACTGAAAAACTGGCAGAGGCTCCAGGACAGATGTAATGTCTGAGATGATATTGACTTATTTTACTGACTCAATTTCAGGCTTATGGAGCCTCTGTAAATAAGAAGTATTTCCTTGGCTGAAGCAGATACTAAGCTTTATTAATCATCTATTAGACAGTTGTATCTTACGGAGTAATGTTGCAAAACAATGTAAAAATTACTTACCAATATCTTTTAGTTTAGCAATCTACTGCGTACTACATATATTGCTAAGAAACTTCTAACAGATGACCAGCTGAAATCTTACGTGCATTTATAAGTGATAAGGCTAATGCTGTATCATGAGATAAACGTGATAGAGCTTGGGCTTATTTCTCTCAGTTCTCATTCTCCACCCACAAAGGGACAGAAACTACTCAGCATCTCTGAGGACTGGGCCACAATCTAGACCAGCTTAAAGCTGACCTTAGTCACGAACTTCTGTAAAAGACAGAAGGGTGACACAGAAGGAAAGAGAGATTCCCAGAGACAGTTAGGGAACAGATGTGAAACTCAGTCCAAAGAAACATAGGGAACAAGAGGACAGTGGTATTATGAATGGTAAAAGGATGAGCTAAAAGCAATTAATGCTGAATTATGTATCACCAGGATTATAGAACTTTGTTGAAAACATAAAGAATCGTTTGTGCTCTCTAGAGTGAGCTTAGAAGAGACTGGCCAGCCAAAAGATGACTTTTTAATAAAATACTTCCATGGAAAAAAGTTGCGAGGAGAATTTGAGATGTTAAATAAACATACTGTTCATCATGCAGAAACTGCAGAGAACGAGGGGTAATTATATAGTCTCCTTGTAGACACATTTTCTGTCATCCTCGTCATTACGTTTAATAGACCGGCTGTTAGAAAACTCTTGATGCTTAAAGCCTTAACTATGAAAATGTTTAAATTTAAAGGGTATTAGTAAAAAAGGAACACACTAAAATACTTGATATCTTTGCAGAAGTTTGCAATCAAATCTAAATCTGAATTTATTTAAATTAGCCTATTAAAAACTCCATCAAGTAGGCCAGGATTTACAATGAGTCTTTCCAAAACGAGTTATTACTATCCTGTAGTAAAATTTTTCCCTGTCATGTCAAAGCCTAGTTTCCATTTTTATCAGTTATTAAATTGCTTTGTTATTTCCTATTAAAATATTGGACAACAAACAGGAGAAGTTGTTTTTAAAGAGTCAAAAATACGATCAGTGGCCTTCTCTGTTTACTGGTCTCCAAACTTTATCCTTTTATACAAAGCATTTTCTTGACTTGGTAAAAAGAATCCTTTTCCCTGTTCTTTTGGAGACTAAAATTTGTGTTGAGGAACTTGACTGTGAAGCCTTTTCCTGCTTGGACTGTCATAAGCCTCTGACACCTTTTAGTTATTGCTTCCTTATATTTCTTTGAGCATTCTAGAAATTTCCAGCATGACTATGGCCTTTACAACCTCAAGAGAATGACATATGGTGGACTGAGAGTACTCCCCCATAGCCTCAAAGATTACATAAACTTCAACTGATTTCCTCCAACCTTCAACAGAATTCACTTGGACAGAATACCAAAAGTGTTGTAATTAATAGGGCTGGAGTACTTGAGTGTTGCCATGACTTAGTTAAGATCATCTCAAGAAAATAATACTAGTGAGCAGGTATTTAAAAAAATCGACTTTTTCATGTTGTAAAACATGACTGATGTTCTGAATGCATTACAAAGTAAGTTCAGTTTGCTGCTTTTCTGTAGTTTACAAAGATACCTGTTGGTTTAAAGCAAGTAGAAACAATCCTTGCTCTTAAAAAGTAGGACTTCTTTCTTTTTAAGTTTTCTTTGTAAAATATATTAGATGTGTCATCGGCTGTGAGTAGGCTGGCCAATAATCTATAGTATTCAATAGAATTCTTGTGACTAAAGTGCAAAGTTCCAACCAGTACTCTCATCCTACAAACACAGCTTCAGTCCACACTCTGCTTCCTCCTATGCCATGAAGTTATCAGCTTTGGTTGTACTAGTGCTGGTTTCTTTATCTCATTTAAGCACTGAAATGCTAAGAAGTTTGTTTCTAAGGATGCAGAGTGCCTCGCTCACTACCTTTCTAGCATGCAACATCATTTCTGCAGCTGGATTGTTATAATCAACTCCCTCACCGTCTGGCGCAGAAGCCTTCTGTGCAACATTCATTCTTTTAAAGAAATCCCTACACTGCAATGCCAAAATGCTGACTGGAAAGGGGGGAAGCCACTTGCTTTCGCTGGATGAATAAGGACTGAGCTGTAACACAGTGTTCTCAGGCCTGGGGCCTGCTGTGCGCCTTCCGTGACTGCGTCAGACTTCAAAGTTTGTTGTATCCTAGAACCACTAAAGCGCAGTCCTCTTGTGTGTATCTGAATGCTTTTTTTTAAAATTATTTCTTTATTGCTAAAACTCCATTTCCCTTGGCTGGCTGTATCAATGATCATTCAAGTGTCACGTGAAATGAATGTGACAGCTATGATATGCATTCCCAGCTTCTGGGTTTAAAATTCTCCATTTCTGATCGGTGATCAGCTAACCGATTATTTTAGAGTGAGACTTCATTCCTTCAGAGGGAACACATCAAACATGTTTTCCTATAAACAAAAGTAAATTTGATTAACATTTTTATTTATTAAATTCAGAGAGATTTCCATATCCAGACTTCTAAAAGGACTTTTGTAAGATTGCTTACTTGAACATGGTTCACATATTGGCGTTTCTGTTTTGCTTACCTGTGTCTTGTGTCTCTATTCCTAGCAAGACAGATCGGTTCAGGTTTAAAAGAAAAGCAGAAAGACAAGAAATGTTAGTCCTTGACAAAACTGTATTCAGAGCCTGACTGCTCACAGAGCTGTATTCCAGTATCAAAACACTGTTTATCCTGTTATTCAGTAATATTTTTTTTGTCTCAAACTGGTTCCTTTCCACTGCCTGCACACAGTCAAGTTAATTCTGAACAATCAGCACACAACATCACCAGCAATGTCAGCTACTTGGAGATTTGTGGGTGTTAAGTATGAGAAATGTAATGTGTCAGTGTCCAAAATTTTTTCCCACCTTCCCCTCTGGCTCTGAAAGGGAATGGGAAGCAGGGGTGTTGTTAACAGTGGTACCTCAGACTGCAATGCCAGGTTTGCTCATTCTTGCTTAAACTCAGTCACATCCCCTTGTTACAAATGAGGAACAATTTAATTGTACTAATTTTAAACACGGCCAGTTTATCTTCAGCCACAATGCTGTGACTTGAGACGATACTCTGCATATTTGCTACTGAATTAGGTTTAGGTAAAAAGACGCTTCATGGAAAGTTTTAACTTTTTGAGAAAATGTATGAAAAATCTCACAGGAAGAAAAATTAGATCTATTAATTCTGCACTTTGCAGAAATTCATTACACAAAACCCGTTGTAAAGGCCACTTAAGATGCCCTTTTTAACTAACGATTTTAAGCACAAGTTTTCTGATCAGTTTGACAGGTGAGGATAAATATGATCACAAGATTACTAAATGCGGCTGCTTCTTGAAGTCCCAAGGGAAAAAAGCCCTTTGTTGTTTTCATAGGCCTATCACTGCCAGGATAGCGAACGCTAGTCAGAGAAAGTTCTTTTTCTTTTTCTTTTTTTACCTTAATTCTAATATGCCAATTGAGTTTCCAGACGGAAAGATCCTTCTGACAAAATTGAAGTCCCCAATATACACACTACCATCAGGCCCAGAAGCAAGAGCAACCGGGGCAAAGAGTTTGTTGTTGAGTGCAAGACCGTTGCAGTTGGAGCAAGAGACACTTCTCTGGTGTCCATTCCCCATCACAGTTGAGATGACCGGTGGTTGCTGGGAAATGAACATGTTTTCACCATTTCCTTTGTGTAAAATTCCTAAGGGGAGGGGAGGGAGAAAACAGAGACAAAAAAAGCAAATGTAGAGCATTTAAACTATTCTGCAGTTTTTGATTATGCAATACTCTACCGAAGCACATGACCAAACATTGGATTGGGACTCTCACAGGGTTCCACTAATCTCCTCCAATTTTGTTCAGTCCCAACCTTCAACATCACCATTTTGTCGCTTACTGGTTAGTGGCTATTTTAAAATCCAACATCACAAGGAGAACTTGTGGTTGGTTAATGCTCTAACAAATTGACTGCTAATTGCTGTGCTATCTGATTTCTTAGGGATTACTACTTTAATATTCATTTTATTCATAAATTTTTATTAGGTAGCAGAGGAATTTCTTAGGCAGCTTGAATATTTAATTAAAGGCGATTAATAGCAGGACTACTATGCATTTTTCACAAAAGAGCACTGAGTGGCAGTACAAAATCAATAGTCAAATTTAAATGTGAGTCCTTCATGGTATATAAAAATGGTGCCAAGTGCAGCAAAGCCAAGTTAAGAGTCAAGGAGTAATTCTGAGGCACGAGTGAATGTCTCATCAGCAAGAATATATTATGTTCTGCCATTAAGTTTAAGCAGCTTTCCAGCGTGTCACTATTTTGGCACTGCTCTGCAGCTTACCCTGTTCAAAGTCTTCCCAGTTACCAGGTTGGTGATACCGGAACCAGCACAAAGATGTATGTTCTCAAGCTGGTAGCTGTAGTGTTTGTTTTATATAACAATGTGGCAATGTATTAAGAAGAACCTTTAAAATGACATGTTATTTTAAGATTTTGGTTATTCCTTAATGGAAATTGAGTATTCTTTCAGACCATAGTTCAAAATCTCTTATTTTCCATTGAAAACTCCATATTTCATCAGAAAAGTGACAAAATTAAAGGAAAAACCAAGGGAATGTACTTTCCGGAGCACTGTCACACTGGGAAACGAGCATATTCCAGATACTGCGGGAAGTACATGTTGAAACGTGTCCGAGTTTTCACAAAGTACATCAAATGTCTTTATGTACTGTCTCTACCAACTTTCATGAAACTATTTTTTTTGTGTCTTTCAGGTAGATCTGAAACTAAAATCCACTTTGGAAAATACTGAGTGTTGCCATAGCTATTCTGAAGGGAAGTATAGTTTAAAAAAATTATTTCTGAACAATAGAGGAGAGAATACATATATTTGTTTGAACGTTGGCTTAAGAAAAGGCATCTTGGAAATATGCCAGTAAAAATTAATGGCAGTATCCTCCCTTATGCACTGGATAAAAATACTACTAAATGAAGATGCTGCCCTTTGTCTGAAATTAACAATGTACAGATAATCTTTCAACTGCCTCATACTAATGCCAGTAAGTAATTAGGACTCTGGAGAGTATGTTTTGCTCCTCAGTAAATGTAAGCATGTGCTTAATTTCAGGTTTTTGAGCTGCTGCTTTTATTTTAGTCAGTGCTGTGCTGCACGGGGGTTGAAATTACACTTTAAAGCATCAAGTCCCTGTAAAATTGCTCCTCCTTCCTCTAGATAAATAAAACCGGATCAATATACTTGCCCATCAGAAGAAAAATCTAATTCAAAGAATACTCTGAAAAATTGTCTAATAGCACATTCATTTGTATTCATGCAATAAAGGTGTCTTTAAAAGGACTCTATACAGCCACTAGTATTTATGGTGTGTGTTCTCTTCTTGATTATGAGAAATGCCCCGACGATCTTCCGAACTCAGCAGAACCTTTGTGTTAGAAAACATTAAACTCTAATCATGTCACAAATTAGAAGTGATCAAACCTATAAATGGAAAGGAAAAAAGAAGTGGGAAAGGAACAATTTAGTATTGCTCAGAGCAGGATGCGATCCTTTGTTAACCCAACAGTCAAACTGATGCAAAACCATATACACTGAAAAAACTTCAGTATCCAGTGACAGCCATATCGGAACAACATACATTATTTCACATCTATGTTGCTGGAATTAGACATCTTTTTTTTTTTCCCTTTTCTTTTTTTTTTTTAGAGGTATTTCCATCTGCCAACAGACCACAGTTTAACCTGCTATGGTTTCTGCATGTCCATACCTCCTGTACTAGGAAGTGTAATTCTGTAAAATTGCATATATTTATTTTTACAACTTTTCTGTTGTACTTAGTTTATTTTGTAACGTCTCTAAAATGAATAGCCTTTAGGGGGAGGGCAGTCAGCACAGCCACCCTGTCTCTGAGTAAGAACGCTTGTGCACAGCAGCAGACCTGCTGGAAGACAAGTCTTAGTGACAGACAGAAGCTCTTTGGGACTAGTTAACTAACCAAGCAAAGTGCTTCTAGTTTTAGTTTGAAAAGAAAATTGAAATTTGCAATAGAGAACTTTTAGAAAGACACCAGTTATATATATTCCAGTGCTATTTCTGTAGTTAATCCAGTGACAGCGCTTCAAAAACAGTTGCAAGTTTCATGATTCTACAAAGAGCAGCTCTTCATACATACAGAGGGAATGCTTTAATTAAAAGTGAAAAATCTCAATATATTCATACTCAAGAAGGCTACTCATGCTTTTCATTTCACTCATGGTGGCATGGAGATAAGTCTAAAATGTTTAACTTTAAGTTTGAATTATATTCTTGTCATTATTTAAAGCACATTTTATACATCTGAAATGGAAAAGCATTTCACTAGTTCCTAGGTTAAGACCAGAAGCACAACTGTTATTTTTAACCTTTTGGTTAACACAGTTCCTTACTTGGTTTTGTTGCTTCAGTGGGAGCCTACAGGCTGCTCTGTAAGGTGTGCATTAGCTATGGTACAGTCACTTGTTTTCTGCTCCTAACTGCTTTTCTAGTTCCTACATGCGAGCCAGGTGTGCATGCTCAAAGTGTATTATCATCATGAGGAACATCTGAGGCATCACTGAGCTCTGGCTGGGCTTTGTCATCCTCAGTGGAGATGCTCTCACACGCAAACTACAAACAGAAGAGA